>MEHQ01003301.1:359533-408203 GCA_008828725.1 Saccharina japonica
AGATGCAGCAGTGCAGTTTGTTGCTTCTGTCTTTTTTGCTGCTACATTATGTTGACGCTGTGCTGCTGGCGAGGTAACCCGTTTTTCTTGCGTCGCCTTTACTATATTAAGACCACTCCGTAGGAAAGCCTTGTATATATATATATAATACAAGGTTCCCCTCCGGGACGTGCCTAGGGGAGTGGCGCAAGAACGAACATGAAAACCAAACAGCATACATAGAAGTCTATAGATGACTTAGTTTTCGCGAGCGGGCCGAAAATGACTTGATTTGAGTGTGAGTTCAAAATTGACTCGGTTTTTGTGTGGGTGGTATAATTGACTTGTTTCTTTGTGTGCGGGCGGGAAATAATCGAATTGCCTTGATTTCGGTGTAGGGATCGAAATTGAGCTGCCTTTTACTATTTCGTTTGCCCTCCGACAAAATGCAGCCTGATCTACAACATTGATCACTCATGAACATCCTCCGAAGATTGAGAAATAAGGCGTCGGGGCAACTTAGTAGAAACAGAAAAGGGAACTGTATGATTGAACTCCGATGGCTGTAAGACCAAAAAGGTTATGGTACCACTTTGTGGCTCGTTCATAATCTTATCAGCAACATAGTGCCAAAGATAATGGGTGTACCCCTCGTATGGAGCATAAAGTTGGCCACTATGTTCCCCAAGATTGAAAAATCCAACAAAAAGGGGTGTCTCGTCATCATCTGACCCCTGAGATGATGCCAGGCACAATACGCCATTATCTTGGTTGGCTCTTTTATTGTTCCGCAAATATATACGATAATACATGCCTTGCACTATATACGAGAACGATACGTATAATATGTACGTATGACGTACACCGAGTACGTATACGAAAACGATACGTACCATATTTTGAATACATACGAGTATTATGTTGCTTTGGCCATAGGCACTGCTGCTGCACAGCCTTTATCTTTGTTTGCCGAAATAAAAGTCGGGAAGAAAAAAGAGCCACAAAGTGGTGCGATAACGTTTGGTCTAAAGCCCTGGAGAATACATACGTGTATGTATAATTATGGAGTATAATTCCTTCCTGCATCTTCTCCTTCGTGCCTAATCTCTACCACCAGGTATTATATGTACATGCGTAATTGCGGTCATTTTTTTTAGTGCTTGGTGTCTCGATCAAAATCGAGGTACTGTCGTTTTTGTGGGCGGGCTGAAAATGATTTGGTTTTAGTGTCGGGGTCCAAATTTATTAGGTTTTAGTGTGGGCATCTTAATCTTCTTGGATATGGTGTGGGTAGTCGAAATTGACTTGATTTTTGTGTCGGGGCATCGAAATGGACTTTATTTTTAGAGTTGGCATCGAAAATAACTCGATTTTAGAGTTGGGATCGAACAATACTTGATTTCAGTGTTGGGATCGAAATTATCTTATGGTTTTTGTATGAAGGTGGTTGAGTGTCGGGATCGAAGTTGACTTGGTATTTGTGTTGGGGTCGAGATGTACTTTGTAAACGCCATATAATTACAGAGGGCCCTAAACACTCACTCTTTTGTGCCCGTGACGTGTGATCACAGAGATTTCCAGAGTAGTAATACGTACGAGTACGTAGTTGTACTATCGAGTACCCGGGCATTTTTACTAGAAGGGATAAAGCTCTGGAAAAATTGCAGCAAAAAAAACAACATACAGCCTACTCGTACTGCTGTGTACTCGTACCCTCCTACCTGCATGCCAAAAAAAAAGAAGGAAACAGAGGACGTGTCCGGGGTTTGAACTCATGTTTAAAATTCACGTCGGGACGTTGGACTCAACATATTACGTGATTACTTGCCAGAAATAAATAGTGTTCGTTTTTTGTGCCAAACCGCCCGAAGACTGCTGTGTGTGGTATCATCGCATGCGTCGGCATGCAGAGCACACGCATGATACATAGAACCCATCAACAGCAGCAGCGAGCAGCAGAGAGGTGATGGTGGTGTGGTTTGGTGACGGGTTGCTGGCTCCTACGAAAGCAACTACCCGTAGTAAAAACACAGAGCACAGCACAGATAGATCTGTTTCCAAGGGGCACAGCCGTGTAGTACCACTCTGTCCGGAAATGTAAGGACATTTAATATATATATATTGAATGTACAAACGATTATTAAATTTCCGGACAGCGGAGAGTTTCGTACATGAGCATCGATCTGCAGGTACCACGATTAGGAATATCACAGGGTCCGACTAAAGCAACTAGCCACGGTGCAGCACCGATCTGCCGCATGCGCATGCATGGTGTAATGCCTGCTGCTGCTGCTGGGCGGCACGTTTGTAACATTGAAATTGTACTGCAGCTGCCTCTCTGCGGTGCTGCTGCTGTCCTTGTGTGCTCCCGGTGCTCCGGGCAAGAAACTCACAAAAAGACGCACGACCGAAAACAAATAGGGCCTTACGCAAAGAAACCCGGGAAATTGTCTTATCCACTCCCGCGCGAAAAAAAACTTTGAGCGCCCGCCACGCAAGCTACAGAGCTCGGATCGTGCTCAAACCTCGACCAATGTGTCCGGCCTGGCGTCCCGTGTCGGTGTACTTGTTGTTTTGCCGAAAAGTCCTCGCACGAAGAGAAAAGTTACGAAAAGTGCGAAAATTTCACAAACTTAACTATACATATGTATATAGGTTTCCTTACAGTTTTGGTTGGCCTTGATTTTCTTCTGTTCAGGGATGCTTAAGAGTGATCAATGTTGACGTTCATGCTGCATATTGTCGCAGGGTAAACGAAATAATAAAAAGCTTAAGTCAGTGTCGATCCCTACACTGATTTCGAGCCAATTTAGACAATTTCCTGCCCGCACACAAACACAAGTCAATTTATACCACCTACATAATAACCAAGTCAATTTTGAACCCATAATAACACCAAGTTATTTGCGGCCCGCTCACAAAAGCCAAGTCAATTTATATATATATATATATATATATGCTGTTTGGTTTTCATGTTCGTTCTTGCGCCACTCCCCTAGGCACTTCCCGAAGGGGAACCTTGTATACGTTAAAACGCCAACGAGCACCTACTCGACGACAGATACCTGAGGGTTCCTCCGTGGCCTTATAAGGCTATTTTCCATATGTGTATATTTTGTATTGCTACTACTATACCAGGTAGTAATAAATACATCAGCTATTCAGCTTTCAAGTGAACTTTCACGTAAGTTTTCGCATCACGTCAGCCAGACACCTTTGCAAAGTTAGGATGCGGCGCAAGCTTACATGCGTCACTTCCTGCTCACCAGCGACCACCTCTTCTGCCTTCCACGGAGAGGGTTGGGCTGGGTTGGGTCAACCTAAAACAATACCTGTATGAACCTACAGTTGGGAATTACCAGTATGATTCCCAATCGAGCCGACGAGGCAAGAAATAAGTCTTCTCGCGAAAAAAATGCAAAAGGCAGGAACCGTACGTAGTGGGGGAGGGAGAAGGGCCTACTTTGTGACCACCGATCAGAGTAAAGACTAGGAACGAGAAACTACGGCGAAGATAAAAAATGGGATGGAAAAAGAAGAACATAAAAAGACCGGCCATATATAACGAACTAAGCTGCGAACATGCAGCGTGCTTCATGATCGATGCAACTCCGTGCTCAGCAGCGGCCAGGCCTTACACGTTAAGGCTGGATCGAGTTGGGCTGGCTGACTTAAACACTAAATGCAACTTCAAATAGTAAAAAAAAAAAATAGAGAACAAAAATAGTTTGCCTAACAAAACAATCCTGGAGCCGCATCTTACCAGCGCCACTCCTTGTTCGGCTGCTGCCAGGTCTTCCATGGTGAGCTTCCACCGCCCGGCCATGGGGTCCTCCTTTTCGTCCTTATCCCCTTTCTTCTTGGTCTTCTTAACACCATCGGCCTTGGGTTTCGCTTTCTTCGTGGGCGTTTTCTTTGCTATTTTTCCCGCCGCCTCGGCGGTTGTTGCATTTTTTTTTGTCGCCATCGCTTTCTTGAGCTGATCGCGAGCAAAACAAAAAAAAATACAACGCACGGAAAAACACAACAACCGTTATTTTTGCGTGTTAGCACGCAATTAAAAATAAAGAAACAAGACGGGGGGACAGTTAGGGTCAGACGCATAATGATGGGTTTCAAACTGCCGTCGGTGATGTTATTTCCACACGGTGCCCACCTTTACACACCGCACACGTGTCAAATCTTGGATGATCAGATACTTCAAACCTGTCCCTCTGCAGGAAAGGTAGAGTTGGGGTGAGAGGTGCAGTGAAAAAAATACATACGCTTTCTTGCAGGTATCTTTCTTCCTCCGGGGGCTCTCTTAGTTTATCTCTGGCCTGGAGAGCTCCCACCTGAAAAACGCCCCCCCCCCCATATTATTAACTGCCGACGAGCCTTTTCCCTTCGTTTTTGAAAAAGCGTGTTCCTTATTTTTGTATTCCCTTTTATTTCGTCGTGTTTTTTCGTTTGTCTAGAATGTCTCGCGTAGGTTTGCTTGTTTTTCGATTCTGATTCGAATTTAGTAATCATTTATGCTCAGTATCCTTCACTTTAATCGTTGTTTTTAGTGTGCATTCAATTATTTCGCTTAGTTTTGACAGTTTTTGTTTCCGCTTGTCGATTGGTTTTTTTATTTTGTTCGATTTTAGTCGACATATTTCTCGCATGTTTATATTTTCCCGGATAATTTCCGATTTCGTTCTGTGGCATACCATAATTTTTTGTATACGTACGTATATAGGTACAGTTAGGGTTGCTATTTCGTGTTTTTTGGGGCGAAAAAAGTGGTTTTTGGCCGTTCGGAGTTTGATATAATACATCATCGATGAACCAATCAAAACGTAGCCGAATGTCACACACATCAATATAATAGGCTGAATAGTTCGACGGGAGTCGCTTACTGCTGCTGCTGCTGCTGCTGTTTGCTGCTGCTGCCTGAAACAGCAGCAGTAAGCGCGCTGTACACGCGGCCCCAACATGTCGATCGCGGAGCCTGCGGGCGAGATGCCATCAGCACCGAGCCCTCAACAACCGTCCTCCTCGGCAAGCAACGCAGAGACCCCTCCTCCTCCAGATGAGGAGCGCATTTATTGTCTCCGCCTAGGCTGTGTGCTGCATGTCCTCCATATCGCGGTTGTTTCTGGGTTGGAGAGTGAATACAACAATATACCTCGGTATATTAAACTCACGAGATTTTTTGTGCGAGCAAACTTCACATGATCGTGCAAGAAGAGCAAATCTCCCTGCTCCATTCATTGCATAATTCCGTTCACAACAAACGTTCATTCATTATGGGAGCCGCTGCAGTAGGCCGCAGCAGCAGCAGCGACAGCAGCAGCAGCAGCAGCAGCGGCGGGCAGCGCAGGAGATGGAGCACCCTTCACCCTTCACATATTGTTTGCAAACCACCTGTTGTCTTTTTCTCGATGAGTGACACAAGCTTCACGTATACAAAATAATATACCAGGTACCTGGTACCTGGTAGGTATGTATTATCCCCTGCTTGCTCGAAGAGGTCGGCTATATATGAATCAATGTGAGAACAACAACGCCTATTTTGACTAAAACACGTATCATATATTTCATACGACATTTTGTATACAAAACAATATACCTGGTACCTGGTAGGTATATATTATCCCCTGCTTGCTCGAAGAGGTCGGCTATATATGATGCGAAGCTTTTCCCTTGCGTTTATTGCCCATATTATCCTATTTTTGCCCTCAGCTCCAACGTAATAAAATAAAGCGGGGTTTGTTTTACTAGATGGTACATAACCTAATCATCCTGGTGGTGAGGTTTTTTCACCTATTGTAACTCATGATGGCGACATTTGCCTACATTACTTCGAAATACCCCCAAAACAGCCAGTGTTTCGGCGATTTCACCTTTGTTTTTTCTCCAATGTAAAATTAAACCTCAGCAGCATGTAGGCGTATTAGATCTGGAGACGTACACGAACTTTCAGTTCAATATTCATGCGCGATCTCCCGCGCTATGCTCGTGAATATTCCGGAATTTTATACACCGAAATCAAGTGATTGTACGGTGGGTGGAGGCGTCGGCTTTTAGCGGGGATTTATTTTTTTTTACTGGTCGATGTCGCTGTTTTTCTTGGTCGCTAAGCACAAAATAGCAACCCTAACTGTATATCGTAGACTTTAGTCTTCTGCTCGCATCACAAAAAAAAAAAGCAGACCAAACTTGCAGAACCATGCTGTCGAACATCTATCATTCCGCAGGCACAGCAACAGCAGTGTAGCACAGGACAACAGCCCTGCACAAAGCACCAAAACACGTACCAGTACAGCACAGTACGTACGTGATCAGGTGGCCATCGTCCGTGATGAGGGTTCTTAGGCTGCACCCGAAAACCTACTACAACAGCATGCGATATATTGTATAATACGCATATCACATGATATTGTACATAAATACGACGTTATCAAATATCTGCGTATTACTGTACATAAATGTAGACTTTTTAGAACCTGCCCCTGCATTTTTGGGGATAAAACATACTCGGAAATATGGTGGAACATTCACTATTGACTCGATCGTTCTTAGAGATTTCTTTATGATCCCGCCAAACATTTCATCATATTTGTCAATATTTAATTGTTGTGGCGCTCCAAGGTAACGAAGGTCTCTCCCGCACAAAACCAAGGACTCCCGACAAATTTTTTTTTGAAAATACTCCAAGCGTGACACACTGCACACACACGTATGACACACGGCACACACCGCATACGCACGTACACGTGACACATGGGACAAGTGCTCGTACAGTAGTGGTGGGATGATATTTGCAGAAGTAGAAAAGGATGGACCAAAGGAGGGGCTGGAACTAGAGGCCACACCTACCTAATAAATCCACTTGGTTTTTGAGTGGGGGATCGAACCTGACTTGATGCAGAGTATGGTGGATCGAAATTGACTTGGTTTTTTGTGGGGGCCGAAACGACTTGGGTTCAATATGGGGATCAAAATTGACTTGGTCTTTGTGTGGGTGGTCAAAATTGACTTGAGTTTTGTGTGCGGGGCGAACATGACTTGTTTTAGTGTGGGTTTAAATTGACTTGGTTTAATGTGTGGGTGCTCGAAGTGTACTTGTGATTTGTGTGCGTGATCGATAATGACTAGGTTTTTATGAGCAGGCCGAATAACTTAGTTTTAGTGCACGGATCGAACTTGACCCGATTTTTGTGTCTGGATGGAAATTGACTTTGGTTTTTTGTGTGCGGGCCGAAAATACTTGATTTTAATGTGGGTGATTAAAATTGACCTGGTTTTAGTGTCGGGGCATCGTAATTGTCTTGGTTTTAGAATGGGGATCGAAATTGACTTGATTTTAGTGTTAGAGTCAGAATTATCAAAATTTTTGGTGGGGGGGGGTCAAAATGGGCTTGGTTTTTGTGCGGGCGGTCGAACATGACTTGTTTTTTTTGTGTGCGGGCTGAAAATACCTTGGTTTTAGTTGGGGGATCGACGTCCACGTGCTTTTTTTGTTCGGGGCGAAAATGATTTAGTTTCGGTGTGCGGGGTTAAAAGGTGCACCGCTATCCTTACGTATAAACCGCTGTTCAAAGGACGATTTGACGAGATTGATATATATCGCTCCTGCTGTGTTCTTTGCCGGAACTTTTATCATCCTTTCGCTCCGTTATATATGTAAAATCCAGTGGTGTGTACATGCAACGCCTTACCCTGTCTACTGTAGACCTGCTGCGCTCTCGGCTGCCTACGAAAATCGCAATGCTGCTTTGCTGCTGCTGTATATTACGGCAAAGCACAACAGCATACATGCATGTACCGCACAGCAGCGGAAACAACCAGCTCTACAAATCGCAGGGTCCGATGATAAAAGCAACTATACAGTAGAGACCCACAGCAATACAGTGCAGACAAACGACCGCTTGCTTCCTGCGCGGAGGGAAGGCGGGTATAGCGTTGTAACACTGCAGTGCTCATGTGCTGTCTGTCTTATATATGTTGGGTCTGGGTTACACGAAAAATACAAAACAAAGTTGAAAAAAAAAGAGAAGGCATCGCCGAGGATCGAAATCAAGCTTTCAAATCGAAACTCGGGCAGGGTGACCATTTGACCATATTACCGATGATCCATTTCCCATGTACCGGTAGAGTATTATTTATCGCGGCGCGCGTCAGACGCACGACAGGCAGCACATACATCATGCAAGCAGCGCAGAAGGGAAGAGAGAGGTGGTGGTGACTCGTGACGGATGCAAGCCTGCGATAAACCAACGACTAATAGCCACAGCAGTGTACGGCGGACGTGCCTGTGTGCTTGCGCATTTAGGCGGGCTTGTGGCGTTGTTTGTGTTCGTTGCATGTCGTCTGATGTCTCGTAGATTTCTGGAGTGAGCTTCGGAGAAGAAACTCGAAAAAACAATTATTTTAGGGCAGTTGAGGTGCTTATATCAAATCAAAGCGGCCACTACATTTCCGGTCAGAGTGAGCGTGGGTCTGTCACACACAGCAGTAGAACAGAACGGTAGATGGTGGAATACGCATCGCAGGCTCCGATAGACACAGCTAGCCACGGCAGTACAGTGCAAATGGGTGTGTCACACACGCATAGTGTTACCTGCTGGTTATGCAGAGTTGTAACGTTGTGCTCTCTGCATGTTCTGTTGTCTACTGTGGTATACTGATATATCTGGGCTCTCCCGTGTGCTCATGATGAGCTCGTGAAAGGGCAAAAAACACAACATTATTATTTACTGGAACATACATAACATAACAAAATAAAGCCTCATGTAGAAAACCCGAGAAATCGTCTTAAACACTCCTGCCGAAGACATATTTGAGCGCCTGCCACGCGAGCTACAGTGCTCGGGTCGAGCTCAAACCTCAACCAGCGTGCTTCCTGTGTCGGCACACCCAGCGTTTTGCCGAGAAGTGCTCGTGCGAAGAGATTTGTTGCAAAAAAGACGAACATTTCACAAACATACATACAGATATACGTGGACAGGTATGATACAAAAAATCCAAGTGCTGTACAGCAAAATACATCACGCGGTCTACGTTGACTTATTATAGACGTGTGTGCGCATCTACTTCTCGCCGACGCCACGCCAGCCTCGTCACTCAGCCCTCGGGGAATGGAAGTTGCGACTTATTTTATGCCGAGCCCTACAGAAGGTACCCTTGGATTTTTTCCGCTGACGCCTATAACATCAACATCAAAAGTGAAGCGATACGTTATCCGAGGTGTGGAATTGACAGCATGTTTCGCTGCTGTACGCACCAAAGATGCTAATTCCAGCAATTACTCAACGATTCTGGGCACTATTTACTTGATTTATTTTTTCCATCCCATTTATTTCTCTCGCCCTTCTTTTCTCTCTTTCCTACAGTAGGCGTAACTCAGATCTGGGGTCACAAAGTACGCTGTTCTACCTCCTTCCCCACTACGGTGTTCTTGCCTTGCAGTTTTATCTCGACCAGACTTCAGCTCTTTCTTCCCTCGTCGACTCGCATCGAATTGCGCCTACCCACGCTGCTAGGCGCTCTCAGCAGTTGATTGCGTTCTTGATTTTTTTTGCAAAACAAACTCAAAAGTCCGACCCACGTGAGATTCGAACCCCAGGGACAACTCTTAGTAGCATTCGAGGGTACCACCAGACCATAGGCGCGACCGACCAATATATAAACCTTTATATCGTTGTCCACCCCCCTTCACGGGCCAGCCTTGACACATCCCTGCCCTCTCAGCCTAATAGAGTATTCGAGTTTTTTTTCATACTTCTACTTCTCTAAACAATTTCCAGGAGGGAGGATTTAAGGTAATTTTTAATAAAAATGTCAAAAAAGTACTTTAGGGAACGTAGGATTTGATCAAAAGTTACGGTAACTTTTGTCTCTCATCAGTTTCATTGGCCTACACACACCGAGCATTCTACCGACGCAGAATGCCCCAACCTTGCTGCTTGCTCTACACAACACACCAACGGTGGGAGCACAAGAGGGTCGAGAGGTGCAGCATGAGTATGATACGGACGAGCAGTGTTGGATTTTGCTAGCGGGGCGCCGGCGGACTGCCGGCGGCCCGCTACGGTACGCTCTCGCCGGCGTGGTGTCGTGGAGGATGCGATGTTCAGAAAGAACTACGAGTACGAGTACTCGTATGTACACGTACTTGTACCGCCTTGCTTGTAGAGCGCGACAGGATGACAGATCGCCATGTATCATTTCAAATTCCAGATACTGCGGTAGCAGCAGTAGCAGCACTAGCAACAGCCGCGGCGCACCGCCACGGTCTATATACGTCGGGCGCCGAGCGGGCTTGGAGCGGAGCGTGTCGCGCGTAGGTCGAGGGCAGCAGCAGGAGCAGCACACGACGAGAAGAAAAGTCAGGCCCAAAATAAATAAAAAAGCTAAAAGCAAAACAGGAAGCTGTTGCTTCTGGTGCTCTGCTGCTGCAGCTGCTGGGGCTGCCGATGCTGTTTGTTTATGTTGCTCAAGCAGATGCTGTCGTTAGCTGCCGCCACGTATAGTCCATCCGGGACAATAAATCCAAAATATTCCCCGCACCTAGGTACATTTTGCTCGGGCTGTGTTGGGCTGTTCGAAAATCTGGAGACACCGTCATAAAGCTCAACACTGCCCGCAGCTTTTCACGATTTTTTTTTTCAAAATATATATTAATTCGCCTCTTTTGTGCAAAAAACGTGGAAACAAACCCCTGGTTCCCCTGGGTGTACTACTTTTCACACCCAAATTTTGAGCACAGATTTGGGGAGCTATGGTTACACGCCGCCTGCATTTTTTTTGTAATAAAATAAAAAAAACTTTTGACGGAGATACGAGGAAAAATACGAATCTTGAAGGTCGTTTGCTCCTGGTTACTACTGTTTGAAAAATCGTGCCATTTACAAATAGAATACGGCAAACGATTGCTCTGGTCCACACCTGCGTGCCATTTTTCTTTTTTTTTTTCGGCAGTACGAAATTGCGTGAGATATTCATCGTTTTGCCGAAAATGACTGATTTTGGTCGATTTTTTCCAGTCTTGGAGAAAGATTTTTCGATGTTTTTCGATGCAATGTTGCATAACTACTTGAATTTAGTGTGGAAAATTATTTTCTTTCCAGTTCTCAGAATCGATTCCTCTTGTCTTTGCGGTCACGAATATTGTTGTATCATTGAAAAAAATGTATTTCTTCATGAGTTATGACTATAACCGTCATTGGATATTTTGTGCTTGGGCGGACCATAGCTGCAGCCAACTGTGCTGCTGCTTGCGGTCGTGGGATAGCAGCGGCGGCACTGCGGTTATCCCTGCCGCCGCCACCGTCGCTGGGCTGCCGTTCCTGTCGTATGCTAGTTTTTGTTTCGTTAGTTGTTTGGTTTGCCGCCGCCACCGTCGCTGGGTTGCCGTTCCTGTCGTATGCTAGTTTTTGTTTCGTTAGTTGTCTGATTTGCCGCATTGCCTCACCCCACTTCCCTTGGTATTTTCGGAGGCGTCGCCTACAGGATTGGGTTTACTTCTATCGCAAACACACCGAAATCGTGAAGGGAAGGGAATTCACTTTTTTAAGCGGAAAGAAAGTATTTTTTTGCGAATACTCTAATCTCAGCTCTTAATCGCCGAAGGGAAAATTAATCAAATTACATGCTCGGGATCGGTCCTGGGATCCATATTCGTATTTTTCTTCGATTCATTTATTCGATTCATCCGAAAAGAAGAGTGATTTGCGCACGCAGCATCATGCACGGCCGATGATAACTCGCCATACACGGAACGAGATGGCACCGAACCTCCGAGACTGTATGCATCATTACTCTGAGAGTGTTGGTTGCCTAGGCTGACAGAGGCTAATGAACTGTGTCTGGATCTCTCGCCCGAAACGCGACAGCCTCACCAATTCCGGTTTGTTCTCGTCAAACTTTTCTTATGTTCTCGAGTTTGCCGTATTCATTCAGGATCGGTCCTGGAATAAAGTTTGTTTTTTGTTTCTTCGATTTATCCAAACAAAAAAGGGGTGCTTTATTGCTGTTGCTTTGTTCGTTGAGCATTGCGTTATTTACAAAGCCAACAACAAGACTTTGATTTTTTCAAGTGGCGCTGACTACAGACCTCTGGCGGTCTAGACGCAATATACTGTTTTTAGAATGGAACATTCCGGGTGTCACTGACATGAGGCCTATTCCAACTGCAACAGGCCAACAAACAAATGTTTTTCGTTGTTTCCCCCGTCTTTTCGTACGTACGATACGCATGATACTACAAGGACTCCGCTCCGCGGGAGGCTAAGGTACCGGTATGTACGTGTGTGTTTACGTGCGACCCGGATATGTAAATATACAAGGCTTTCCTACGAAGTGGTCATAATAAGGGCGACGCAAGGAAAACGGGTTACCTCGCCAGCAGCAGAGCATCAAGATAACGCACAGCAGCAGCAACAACAGCAGCAAAAATGACAGCAGCAACTAAACTCCTGCATCTTCACCTAAAACCGAGGAGTGCGGACAAAGCGTTTAGATGAAGCAGGAAACTAATTAAGTAAACAACGTGTACGTAGGAAATCTCAATTATATTTAATCATGCTGCTGCTGCCTGCTGGTAAACTATGTACGTACGTACAACTGTAGTACCTCCTACATTAGCACGTACTGCTGTTTTATACCAGGTATATACGTACGAGTAGATCATGGAATTTGCCAGCCCCAAAGAAAAGCGTTGGCTTTGGGCCTTATTCCAGTTTTTTTTGTAGACAACAAAATTGTACCACCGTTCTCGGTATACCTGTACTGCTGTACGAGTAGCCTATAACGGTCGAAGGAGGAAAATCCTCCCGCCGAGAGCCTATCTGACGAGCAAAGCTCATCATCCAAACTATACCCGAGCCTGATGATGGTACCGGTGTTTTATGTGTATCACACCTATCGGTCGCCCGGGTGGGCTAGCAGGTAACCACGAAGCCTGTTAGAGTCAAGATCGTGAGTTCGAGCCCCCCGAGTGCATGCTCGTAGGGACTTTTTCTCGCGAAAAAAAAAAAACTTGACTAGCGGAAAGCGCGAGTTAGCAAAATTCGATCAAGATCGACGAGCGTTGGGAAGGCTAAACCCTCTGCGCGATAAAAATCAAGGCGAGAACCGTAGTGGGGCAGGAGGGAGAGGGGCCTACGCTGTGACCCCGGATCTGAGTTACGACTAGGGAGGGGGAAAGACAGAAGTGCGAAGAAAATAAATGGGATGGAAAAAAAAGAAAACAAAAACTGGTATTTATCACAATGTATCTATCTGCGTACTGTGCCTATTCGTATCTGCGCACAGCGTACTCTTTTGGTTCTTACATTGTCGTACTTAAAACTGAAAACAACTCATACTGATTACCTGGTACGTTGGAACTTACACGGATGCACAGTTTTCTGGCTTGTGACTTGTGTCAACCATGCAAGCATGCGCTGTTTGCTTGCTGGTAGACTCAAACGGACAGGAAAACTATCGGTCTCTCCTCATCTATCTCCTTAAAAAATATCGATCTCTCCCGATCTCTCTCCGATGTCGAAACATACTTGTTCCTGGTTTGGATGTAGAGCATACCACGCGGCGGGCAACCTCTAGCCGCCTAGACCACGGGTCTAAATTATAACTTCGAGGCCGTCGTCTGCATGTACTGGCCTTACCCAACAAGAAGCGGGTTGATCGTGGCTCGATTCTATGTCGAGAGTCGAGTTCGAAGGTCTGTCATCGTATGAGCTGATTTGTACCAGTGTGTTGGAACTGTCTGGGTACGAGTTGATCGAGAAGAAAGAAAAATTGCCCCGCGTGAAAAAATAAAAAATAAACGGATTTGTACGACTGCTGCAACAATGTGATAACACATGACCCCCCCCCCCCGCGTTTCCTACATCGTCGGTGTACACGAAGGAGCAACAGCAGTAGCAGCAGCAGCATACAAAACAGCAGCAGCAGCAGGAACAGCACAGGAGTACATACCCAAAAAGTTAGATATCCTACTTATAATATTGGAAGAGTAGATATTAATAGTATGATGTCAAGTGAGGAACACATTGTTTCGTTCTTACATTATTATTTGCGGTTCAACAACTAACTCACAGCTGGCGTTTTTTCGTTTTTTCTTTGTATTTTTCCTATTTTGAAAAAAGCAACAGCTGTACGTACACACACTCGTAGATCAGCGCATAGCAGCAACAACAGCAGCAGCAGCAGCAAACAGCATGCAGGCAGAGGAGAGCATCAGAGCAGGTCCTCCCCTCTTGCCCCCATGTTCCTACTTTCCTGTGATACTCTGTCTTGCGTTGTCCAGATCACATTGTCGACTTTCCTGTGATACTCTGTCTTGCGTTGTCCAGATCACATTGTCGAGATTTGCTTGTAAGTATACATACGTTTTGCTGTCTGTCTGTCGTTGCTGACAGAAAACGTAGCCGTTTAGCTGCCGTGCGCACGTCACGGCAGATGCTGACACAGAGCCAGCAGCAGTAGCAGCAGTAGCATCAGGCAGGCAGGCACAACAGCAGAGCAGAGGAGGACCTTTCCCCTCCCCCCGGTGTTCTTGCCTTTCTTGTTGTGATTATCTGCCTGCGTTGTCGGCCTAAGCTCAACGTCTTTGTTGCTGACAGTTTGAAGTTAAGTACGGACTACTATTTATTACAGTTGTAGTCGTGCTGGTGTCAGCCAAAATAAAAAAAGGAGAAAAAGCTAATAAAAGCTACAGCAAGCAGTAGGTCGAAGAGCTGTCTATCGAAGGTTGGGCCGTTAGTCACGAAGAAGAGACGTTTTACGGTCCACTCATACCTAACGACCGACCCAGGTTTACGTAAGGGGCTACGAGGTATTTCCTACGGAGGGTGGTGTTAATAGGAATATTTTATGTCGTTTTTGTCTAATTTTTATATCTGAGATATAAACATAATTTGGAAAAGTCTCATACGTTTACAGCACAACTAAGATTCCGGGTCGCATACACGGTAGCAATGCAGAAAACTGAGAGAGTGGTTGTTGGTAAGAATATGTTTACTCGTTTTATTATATTTGTTACAAGGGGGGCTTCGCCGCGGCGGGCTGACGCCCGCCTGCGGCTACGCGCAATGCCCGTAACGGCAAGGAGTAGCCTACTGAGGTAGATTAGTAGCTAAGCTTAGGGCGAACAAAGCGACTATGTACTGCCAAGGGGTGTGCAGCAGTAGTACATGACACCTAATAATGAAAAACACTCACAAACGGAGGCTAGGTTTCTTATTTACATGAGAGGAGAGGATGCATTTTATACTAGCTTCAATATAACGGCTTCCGATCTTCCTATTTCTTGTAAATATTACCCTATGGTACTGAGGTGTTATGATACGTACGTACGTACGTACGGGTATAAAAATGTACAGTACGAGTAGTAGTTGGGTGTAAACAAAAAAGAGCGTGTGTGTGTGTTTTGTATGTGCGCTCTCCATCACCATATTCTTGGTAAACGTTGCTGCAGCGCCCACCGCCCGCATGTCCACGCCTGCGAATGCACGCGAGGCCCTGCCCGGTACTATATCCAGGCACACACCGACCACTATGATACTGCTCAATACCACGCACGCATGAATACTGTACAGATATCATCGCATATTAATAATTACCTGGTATATGATACTCTGTTACTGCTTGCAGCGGTACTGGTACTCGTACATATAGTACGTAGTACGTGTATATCAGCAGTAAAAGGAGCCGGTACGATAAAATTCCGGGTTGGTCGTCTACATAAAAAAACAGAATCTTGCATAATGCGGTTTGCGTGTAGAACAAAAAATCATGTACTGGTTGGTATGGCATGTGCACGTGACTAAAAGGGCATGGTATCTTGGAAAAATCGCAGCCCCGTGAGACATGAGTTGGGCACGGCCGAGACCGCCCTTGGCAGAGTAGGCAGAGCAGGGGTCTCGGCGAGCACGATGAGGGAATCTTTGACTTATGCATGTACAGCAGTAGCTGCGTGTAAGAAAAAAAGAGCGTGTGTGTTTTGTATGTGCGCTCTCCATATTCTTGATAAACGTTGCTGCAGCGCCCACCGCCCGCATGTCCACGCCCGCGAGCGCACGCGAGGCCCTGCCCGGTACTATATCCAGGCACACACCGACCACTGTCATACTGCTGAATACCACGCACGTATGAAAACTGTACAGATATCATCGCATATTAATAATTACCTGGTATATGATACTCTGTTACTGCTTGAAGCGGTACTGGTACTCGTACACAAAATACGTACGTGTACGTATATCCGCAGTAAAAGAAGCCGGTACGATAAAATTCTGGGTTGGTCGTCTGCATAAAAAAAACGAAATCTTGCATAATGCGGTTTGCGTGCAAAACAAAAAAGCATGTCCTGGTTGGTATGGTATGTGCACGTGACAAAAAGGGCATGGAATCCTGGAAAAATCGCAGCCCCGTGATTCTTGAGTTGGGCACGGCCGAGACCGCCCTTGGCAGAGTAGGCAGAGCAGGGGTCGGCGAGCACGATGAGGGAGTTGCGTGTCGCCGGGTGGACGTCATCGCCAGTTATCGCGAAAAGTGCTCAAATCTACGTCTAAGAAAAGCTGTCGAGCTCTCTCCGAGCAGCAGCTGCAACTTTGTACATGTATTTATATCTGAAATAAAACATGATTTGGACAAGTCGCATACGTTTACAGCACAATTAAGATTCCGACTCGGCATACACGGTAGCAATACAGAAAGCTGAGATCATACCCTTTCGATTAAGCGTAGGCTTATCCCCAACGGCCCATAATTGCGTCTAGGACGTACTTGCAAATATGAGGAGTACTAATACAAGGAACAATGATGGTTAACGGCGCTGCTACTTGGATTCAACCCTGTTTGCAATACGCAACTTACATGGAACACCTGCCAATATGGTGAGCACTACACAAGAACCCTTTTTTCGACCAGAGCTTTACTTCTTGAGTTATGCTTGCTCGAAAAGAGGCCTCTTACTTGGCAACCGACTACGCGACGATATGAGCGCCACTCGTACCACTTTCACTGGTATGCTATACACCGTCTGAACCGCACGATCCACGCCTTTCATTTGCGGCCTTGTTTGTTCGAAATGGATACGAAGTGGGTGATGTGTGGACCGTATTCTGTAGACAGTCGGAAATCGTTCATTTTGGTGCATTTTTTGCTTTTTGGGGGAAAAAGCAAGTTAAATCGACTTTGTTTCTGTTGTTTTGCTCGAACTCTAGTTCTACAAGTACATCTACCACTTTAAAGGTGCTGCGGTGGCATTGGAGTGTTTGCGATAGAAGTAAAAAATACAAGGTCAGGTTCTGTAGGGTACCTACAGAACCATACCCGGGGTATTTACCCGGGAAATACCCTACAGAGAACTTCTGTCAGTTCTGTAAGGGTTTTATACCCGTACCCGGAACTTCTGTAAGTTCTGTACGACCTTCATACCCTACAGAGAACTTCTGTAAGTTCTGTACTCCCCGTTTCACAATACCCGGGGTACCGGTACAACGTGTTTGTACCTGCCCGGAACTTCTGTGAGTTCTGTACGCCCGTGCCACAATACCCGGAACTTCTGTGAGTTCTGTAAGGGTTTTATACCCTAACCCGGAACTTCTGTAAGTTATGTAAGACATCCATACCCGTACCCGGAACTTCTGTAAGTTCTGTAACACCTTGGGCACAATACCCCGGGTAAGGGTATTCCCTCGGCACAATACCCTGTGTGCCGGTACAGATTAGGGTATCGTTGAGGATGTCAGGAGACGGTCAGTCGAGGGAAAATGGGCATCGGTCAAGGGTGTGGATTCGAGTGTTCCACACTAAAACCTAGTATTTTGGCGTCAGTCAAGGATAAAAAATGAAAAATTGCCGTCAGTCAAGGGGTGAAAGTGCCGTCTCCTGACATCTTTTGAGGAGTGATGTTATGCATTCTGACGTCATGTCTCATCAGTGACACACCAAAAACGAAATTACGAAATTAAATTACATTGTACAACCCACCTCGCTCACAACCACACATAAACCGAGCACACAAGTGGGTGGATTATGATTTGGGGGGTAAATCTATGACCGCGGAAGTCATTGCCATGAAGTTGGAACGTTCCTTACCGTAAAAATCGTGAAAGACAGCTATAACAGAAATTAGCTACAATGGTACATGCATGGTATATACGCGTTAGTACCGGTATAGGGTGTCATGTTTGAAGTACACCAATCGCAGTATTTCGAAATGCATTTTATGTATTTTTTTTTAGGAGTACATTTGCAGTTTTTTCGCCCCCTTGAGGTGGGTTTTTACCAGGGTATCACCGGAACCTCTGTAAGTTCTGTACGCCCGTGCCTCAATCGGAACTTCTGTGAGTTCTGTACGCCCGGGCCACAATCGGAACTTCTGTGAGTTCTGTACGACCGGGCCACAATCGGAGCTTCTGTGAGTTCTGTACGCCCGTTCCACAATAAATACCCGGAACTTCTGTAAGTTCTGTACGCCCGTGTCACAATACCCGGAATTTCTGTGAGTTATGTGCGACCTTCATACCCGTACCCGGAACTTCTGTAAGTTCTGTGCGACCGAGCCACAATACCCGGGGTACCGGTACAACGTGTTTATACCTGCCTGGAACTTCTGTGAGTTCTGTACGCCCGTGCCACAATACCCGGAACTTCTGTGAGTTCTGTAAGGGTTTTATACCCGTACCCGGAACTTCTGTAAGTTCTGTACGACCTTCATACCCTACAGAGAACTTCTGTAGGTTCTGTACTCCCCGTTTCACAATACCCAGGGTACCGGTACAACGTGTTTGTACCTGCCCGGAACTTCTGTGAGTTCTGTATGCCCGGGCCACAATACCCGGAACTTCTGTGAGTTCTGTAAGGGTTTACCCTAACCCGGAACTTCTGTAAGTTCTGTAAGACACCCATACCCTGACCCTAAATCCACAAACCCTACAGAACCTGACCTTGAAAAAAATATATACTTTCCTTCCGCTCAAAAAAGTCAATTCCCTTCCCCTCATGGTTTCGGTGTGATTGCGATAGAAGTAAACAAAATCCTGCAGGCGACGCCTCCGAAAATGATAAGGGAAGTGGGGTGAGGCAATGCGGCAAACCAAACAAACAACAAAAACAAAAAGTAGCGTACGAGAGGAACGGCAGCCCAGCAACGGTGGCGGCGGCAGCGGTAACCGCAGTGCCGCAGCTGCTATCCCACGACCGCAAGCAGCAGCACAGGTGGCTGCAGCTACGTGGCGGCAGCCCAAGCAGCATCGGCAGCCCCAAAAGCAGCGGCAGCAGCAGCAGAAGCAGCAGCAGCAGAGCAGCAGAAGCAACAGCTTCCGTTTTTGTTTTTTTCGATTTTGCGCCCGACTATTCTTGTCGTCGTGTGCTGCTCCTGCTTCTGCCCTCTACCTACGCGCGACACCGCGCCGGCAAGCTCAGCTCCAAGCCCGCCCGGCGCCCGACCTATATAGACCGTGGCGGCGCGCCGCCGCTGCTGCTAGTGCTGCTACTGCTGCTACCGCAGTGTGGTGAAATTGATATGATACACGACGATCTGTCATCCTGTCGCGCTCTACAAGCAAGGCGGTATGAGTACGTACTCGTACGAGTAACTCGTACTCGTACGAGTAGTTCTTTCTGAACGGCGCATCCTCCACGACACCCAAGCCGGCGAGAGCGTACCGTAGCGGGCCGCCAGCAGTCCGCAGGCGCCCCGTTAGCAAACTCCAGCACCGCTCGTCCGTATCATACTCTAGCTACACCTCTCGAGCCTCTGTGCTCCCACCGGTTGTTGTGTTGTGTAGAGCAAGCAGCAAGGTTGGGGCCTATGGGAGACATCTCCCATAATTTGGGGCGTTCTGCGTCCGTAGAATGCTCGGTGCGTGTAGGCCAATAAGACTGAGTGACAAAAGTTACCGTAACTTTTGATAAAAAAATACTTCTCCAAAGTACATTTTTGCCGTTTTTTCAAACATTTACCTCAAATCCTCTTTTCGGGAGAATTTTTAGAGAAGTAAAAGTAAAAAAGAAAAAAAAACGCAAACACTCCATCGTCTAATTCGTAAAACTGGCTCACTGACGCCTGATTTTTACTATTAACAACTACCTTCCGTAGTATACATTTTCTCCGTTTTTTGTCGTTTAATACGTACGATACGTATGACAACATAAACAAGGGCTCCGCGGGCGGCTGAGTTACCGGTGTTTACGTGCGTACCTGTGACCGACACTACTTGCCTTTGCTTTTTTTAATGTGCTTTTCCTCGTTTTTTTTGTTCCTTCGTTTCTTCGCAAATTACACCCGCGGGTACTATGATACCGATCACCACGTGACATTGTCAGCAAGCACAGCACAGGGCAATCAACTCTGCACAGCTCTTGGCAGTATCAAGTCGCTAGCGTCACTAAAGCATGGGTGGACCTCTTCTTTCTGCTGCCCACTTCACATTTTGGTATATTATTACTTCCGTGAGCGTGGCGGGCGGCGTCAGCCGCCCGCGGAGCGAAGCTTTTGTACATATATACATACAAGGGCTCCACACGCGCGGGCACCAATGCTCCCGATAGGGTTACCCAATATATTTGGTGCCATCCTTAGTATTTACGACAATGTGATGGCGTTTGCTCGTGTTTCGATATAAAGGCACTGCCAGGTGTTGCAGGAAGAAGGAAATGACAAGTGTTGATATTCAGTTCGCAACCTCATTTCTCAGTCTGTCTCAGGAATGCAACCTGTATCGCGGATGAGAAGAACGACGCGGCGTCGTTTGTGGTGTTCCCTGATTAGTCGCATTTTTCAGGATAATTTGTGAGATTTACGACAATGTGATGGCGGCTACCCGACTCGTGTTTCGGTATCTGACATTAGTACAGGATCAAGTCAATGCCAACATTTTGCAGGAAGAAAAAAATGCTACGTATGGGGTCATGTTGAGTTCGCAACATCATTTTTCAGTCTGTCTCGGAAAAAAGCATCATCAGGCTGTTTCTTAAGGAAGTTCGATTTGTTTCAGTTCGATTTGTTTTTTTCAGCTCATTATTGATGTTTTTGACCGGGAACGCGGGCTAATCGGCCGTGCGCTTCTCGGGATGAGTGCGCCCAACATCTCAGAGGTATCCAACGCAAAAATCCGCTTCTCCATCGAAGCATTTTCAAGTTCTTGAGGTATGTGGCATTTCGAATAATATCCAACAAATAACATTCCAGAGGCACAAACTATTCAAAATTCCCGTAATTTCTGACTGGAAAGTACCTTCAAATTGTATTTGATGTCGATTGTTCGATTTGTGAAAAAGCTGGATATTTCAAACTGCTTCGATGGAGAAGCGGATTTTTCGTGGGGTACCTGTGGGATGGTAGAAGAATGCATTCCAAGAAGCGCACGACCCTTTCGACGGCGTTCCGGGTCAAAAACATCAATAAATGGCCGAAAAAAACAAATCGAACTTCCTTAAGAAACAGCCTCAGTCGCCTTTCTCTCGTGCTCGTTTTTGGTGTTTCCTGATTAGTCTCAGTTCTCAGGAAAAAAAATTAGATTTCGTTTATCAATCTTAGGCCGTTTCTTATGGGATTTTTTTTAGTTCATATAGGACCCCTTTTGACTCGTCTGTTTTTGACTTTATATATTTTTGAAGTTTGCAAGCAGGTGTAGTTCTTATGGTGGCGTATGGAAAAAAAACACGTTCTTTTTTTTTCATGTGATACGGAGACCACCAAAGACGAGGTACTGTTAGCACCTGGAATCACTTTTTTTTAGACGTAAAATTCGCCATTTTTCTGTCCGGGGATCTTCAAACTGGAAAAAAGAAACTTTCACGATCAGCCAATCAGCAATGAGGGAAAAACTCAAATTTCACAATAAAAGTCTATTCATAGTTCGTGGATGCACATTTCATTTTTTTCCGACGGCGAGCAGCGAGCAGCCGGACATTCCTCGTTGACTCGTTCGAGCAAAAAATGTTTTAGCCTGCTGCGTTACAACACACGGACGCTTGAGCGTGAGCTGGCCGCACTTGACTGCTGTAGGAACATTGAGCTCGATGACGGACAGCAGGCCAGTGCATCCCCTGGGGACGGGCATGCATCCAGCCGAGGCTTCGGAAGACTCCTGCTTGCGCGCGACTTCTTGCTGGTCGCATAGCTCAGCCCGGGTGGTGGCCAGCACCGCGTATGACTCACGACGGAGGTCTAGTTGCAGCTTTATGTAGGACTCGTGCTCGTGAATATGAGCAGCTGCGCTTGAGAGCTGTGCCTTCGTCTCAGAGGCCTCCGCGCGACTTTTGTTCCGTTCCTTCACCGCCCGATCGCGGATGGACTCGGCCGCGGCGAGGCCACCGCGTTCGATGGCAGTCGCCTGGCGTGCGACCACCGAAGCTTCACGCATCGCTTGTCCTGTGCGTTCTAGATAGCTTTCCATCTTTTCCCGACCGACTTTTCTCTTTTTTCCTTTAGTCGTACTTCCTTCTTTTTTTTTTTTGTTTCCCATCACAAAAGCCAATTGCTTGCTGAGCGAAAGGTGGCCAAGAGGCTATTTTGGGATCGAAATTTCTCGACGGCTGCTGAATGAAATCAGCCGCGAGTTGCGCTGTTGTGCGCACCATATCCCAACGCAGTGGAACGACGTTATATATTCTACATCAACGTGAGACAAGTCTTTCCCTCGCTCAAATAACAAGAAAGATGCCAAAACACATGTTATTCCGCCTTAAAAATCGCCATATATGAAACGTATAGGAAAATGAATGTCCATCCTCCGCGTCTACTTCAGTCAAAGGTGTGTGTCAAGTTTCAGCGTTCACCTGGTCTCCACCCCAGAGACTTTTCGAATATAACTTGTACCGTTTACGTAGTGTAAACCCAAGTAATTAGACTTTCTTCTCCTTTCCTATGCTATTTTGATTTTGCCCTGTATTTTGGATTTTTAAAGTGGTGATTTCGAATAGCCTGCCACGTTTTTGGGTCCAAACAGGCCTTGATTCCAGAATCTAACTGTACTATATAATTAATACAGCAGTAGTATTACATACAAAGAGCAGCTGTGAAGGTACGACGCCCACAATCGTACTCACTCGTACAAAAAATAAGTTAGAATCGACTTACCCCCACCACCGCCCAGCATGTGCCGCCTCTGCGCGCCAAGCGAGCAGCGACGGCACCCAGATGCCGAGCGTGCTAGGCGAGTCGAGAGCATTGTGTCGGCTCTCAAGTTGGTGGGCACGATAAAACACAGGCCCACAGCAGCAAAAAAAACAGCGACCTGGTGGTACATATCATACGAGATGCCATACAGATAATATATCGTCTACAACAAGCCCTTGACGATCTATATCACATCCACCGCATCGTCCCTCCCCGATGCCGTGGTGAAAGTTCTTGGCTGACGGCCGGGCGAGTGCAGGTTTGTTCCTGGTTAAGGGTCGGGCGAGCGTGGGCTTGTACGCGACCGCTTCAGTCTGTATATCATGCAGCAGCTCTACTGGTGTGCCGGGTAGACGACACAATAATACGAGTACTGACTGTTGTAATATTGTACCAAACATAGTAAAAGCATACACAAACCTATACAAAAGCTTAAACATGAACCTCAGTTTGTAACCTCTGACCCTGTTCATTCTGGGGCGCAGAATGAACGAGGTGGCCTGATCATACTGATGTTCATAATTTTTTGTGGTCAATCTTCGTCGTTTTGAGTTCCATAAGATTCTGTTTTTTTGCCCTTGGTCAACAGGGGTCCATTTATGAACCCCAAAAAAATCCATAAGAAACGGCCTTACTTATCAGGATGAACATTTTTTTCAGCATTTACTATTTCTGATGTTCAGCTCTCAGTCCCATTTGTCACCCTGATTTAATGGAATTTTCAATCTCCTCCATCTCAGGCCCATTTTTCTTACACATATTTCAGTTACCAGTCGCAATTAGCAGGTCGTATCCGACACTCATTGCTCACCCTCAGTTCCTAGTCCCTGCAGGCTCCCTATTTATTATACAATCATGTCAGTTTAATTTGTCATAACATACGTATACCGTACTAATGTTGGTGTTTATCTATCGGTGTCATTTATATTTTCAATCTCGTCTGAGACTCTGGGTTGTGTGTTGGGTTGACAAGAAAGCTAGCGCTTGTCATGGGCCGTTTGTCCGGGCCGGGCCGGGCCGATCTAAAATTGTGACGAGCCGGGCCGGGCCGGGACTTTGAGAAATTGATGGGCCGGGCCGGGCCGTAAACATTTGAAAATGTGATGAACTGGGCCGGGCCGCGGCCCACCCTCTGATAATTTGATGGCCCAGGCCGGGCCGCGGCCCATCCTCTCGAAATTTGATGGGCCGGGCCGGGCCGGGCCGCGCCTATGAGGTGTGGGCTCTATATGGGCTGCTCCTCCCGGCCCAAGAGGCGGCCCATGTGTTTTGACGGGCCGGCCCGGACTGCTGCCCAAGAAATGTGGTGCGCTACCAATACTGCTACTACGATGTCCACCATGCATATGAGGCGGGCCGCGTGTTTTGACGGGCCCGCCCGGGCCGCGGCCCATGATATGTAGTGCAGTACTGTTACAACTACGACTTTTTAGGTGTGCTTGGGTCGCTATCCGCCAAAAACAGTTATGTTCGTACGATGCATCTCTGGCAAATCGCCTCGGGACTATGATGCCTTGTGTAAATGTCAGATCAAAGCCTTGGTACCGTTGTGGGTGTACAGACGACACTACTTTCGCGACGCAAGTAGCATGACGTTTTTGCCCTGGTTAATCCCGCGGACGGCACCGCCGGTGCAACTTCGTGATAGGTCCAGACAGGGAACATGTTCAGCCTGAAGGTTGCAGCGATGTTCACTTTCATGTGTGTCGACGTCAAACCGGGCATAAAGACTGCTGCTGCTGAGCGTGGGAAGCCGCCGCCAAAACATCACTACTCGCATGTATAGTTATGTTTGTTATTTTTTCGTACTTTTCGCAACTTTTCTCTTCGCACTAGCACTTTTCAGAAACGCTAATTACACCGACACAGGAAGCCCGTCCGGACACGCTGGTCGAGGTTTGAGCTCGATCCGAGCACTGTTAGCAGCGGGATTCAAGACGAAATATCCCAAAAAAGTGTCTGGTCTATTGACAAAACCGTTCAAAAATATGGAAAAAAAAATCAGTTGAAAAATATTTGCCACCGTCTTATTTAACTTGGTTGTAGACTACATTGGAGGATGGCAGTGTATTACGAAAAACTCGACACTGAAAACGAATTAGGCGATGATGTTCGACACACACGTGTATTGGGTGGGAACCGAGAGGATGGCAGGATGTTTTTTTATCTGCAGTTGATATTCACGTCTAACGGAGGGTAAATATACGGGAAAACTTGGATTTTGGGGGGATGAGCGTATCTATCTCTCTGGGCAGAACAATTTGAAATGGCTGAAGAACTCATGGGTGCCTTGCCCTTCACTAGGAGTTGGCGCATGCGGCAAAACAAACCACGCTCGAATTCATGTTATAGCTGGCGAGAAATTGTACTCAGAAGTTGGTGCTCTTCGTGGGAAACTCGTGGGATGAAAAAAAAAAAACTGCAAGGTCATCAGGGCAAAAAATAAAACAAAAACAAACTGCCTGCGTTGTATCGGGCCAACGGCGCCAGATCCGGGCGCGGCCGCACGCCTAGCTATCACTCTCGTCGCACCTGGTGCCATCGCGGCAGCGAAGGGCGTCTGTGGTCGGGTCTTATGCTGCGGGAAGCGAGTTGCCCCTTGCGAACGCAGCAAGACTAACTGCTGTCTCACGAGTACGGGAAAAATATCGTGTTATAATGTCTACGATACCTCTCTGTCCGCAAATATAAGGACGGTTTAAGTAGATATATTAACATAAAAATGACCTTACATTTACGGATAGAGATACGTATCGATACTTCGTGGATACCGCTCTGTCCCGAAATATAATAACCTTTTAAATATTAATATTCAATAAAGCGGTGCTTATATCTCGGGACAGCGTGGTATCAAGTCCTCGTATTTATGTATGTACCCGTACAGCAGCAGTGTCTGCGCCACTGAAATAATGATGGGTGTGCTAATCCAAGCCGCAAGCACAACAGCAGTAACTTGCACGTGAGCTAGAGGTTGGGCACACTCCTATGGCGAGTGCCGTCGGCCTCACAGAGTATCGGCGAGGTACATCCTGGCGACCTAAGAGATATCGCGGTGTACTGCTGCTGCTGCTGTACCACCAGTATACGTGTGAGGTACCAGGTATCACATGCAGCAGCAGCAAGCATGGTCAGCCTTCGACTTGATGCCCACGTACGCGGGGGAGTAGCATTGTCGTACTGCCGGCCCGCCAAGCTCAAAAGGGCCACCCGAAAAGCGTGACCTGCTCACGCTTGCGCGTCTGTGTATACGCTCCTACTCTGCGCCCCGGGCCTGGTCATGCGAACATCCAAGCAACGAGGGCACTACAGCAGTAGCAACAACGTGCCTGCGTTTGTTTTGTACAGGGTGAAAGAAAAACTATCTCGGTGCTCTCGATGCAGGCTTATGTTTTTCCATTGTTTTTAGAATGCTTGCTGTGGTATGAATAGTTTTTTAGTGGTGACATATGTCTTTTTTCCCCTTCGCGGATTGGTTTATTTCCTAAAGAGTTGTTTTTTCAGCTGCCGACCACTTAATAGTGAATTCGGGACACTTTTCCACTTTTTTTTACGTCTAAATCAACGCCAGTCCCTCCTCTAACTGTAGCTCGCGTGGCGGGCGCTCAATTTTCCCGCGGGAGTGGGTAAGACGATTTCTCAGGTTCTCTGCATGAGGCCTTATATTGTACGTACGTGCCAGTAAATAAGAATGTTCCGTTGGTGTTTTTTGCCCTTTCACGAGCTCATCATGGGCACACAGGAGAGCCTACCGACATACCAGTATACCACAGGTTGACAACAGAACATGCAGAGAGCACAGCGTTACAACTCTGCATAAACACCACCAGGTAACACCGTGCGTGTGTGACACGCCCATCTGCGCTGTATTGCCATGGCTAGCTGTGTCTATCGGAGCCTGCGGTCCATAATCCACACCATATATCTATATTTTTCTGTTCTGCTGCTGTGTGTGACAGACCCACGCTCACTATGACCGGAAATGTAATGACCGCTTTGAATAAATAGGAGTACCTCAACTGTCCTTATATTTTGCGTTTCTTGTGTATGTTCCCCGAAGCTCACTGCAGAAATCAACGAGACATCAAACATCTGCAACGAACACAAACAACGCCACAGCCCCGGCTAGAAGCACCAGCAGCACACGTGCTTGTGGCGGGTCCGCGGTATACTGCTGTGGCTATTAATTAGTGGTTGCTTTATCGCAGGTTTGCATCCGTCATCAGGCACCACCACCTATCTCTTCTGCTGCTGCTTGCTGCTGTGCTTGCAAGATGTATGTGCGGCCTGTCGTGCGTCTGGCGCGCGCCGCGAAAAGTGATACTGTACCAGCACATGGAAAATGTATCTTTGAAAATATAGTCAAACGGTCACCATGCCCGTTTGTAGATTTGACGGCTTGAGTTCGATCCTTGGCGATAAGAACGTTTGTTTTGTTTTCTACTTTTTTTGTATGGAAAGTAACCCAGACCCCACATATATAGGACAGACAGCACACAAAAACCAAGTGGATTTCTTAGGCAGGCGTGGCCGTGATTTCCAGCTCCTTCTTCGGTGCATATTTTTCTACTTTTTCTGCAAATAGTATCCCACTACTACTGTACGAGCACTGTGTCCCATGTGTCACGTGTGCGTGTGTGTGGTGTGTGCCGTGTGTCATGCGTGTGTGTGCTAGAGGTGTACCCCGGCGAGTACCCGTCACAAACGGGCACTTGATACTTGGACAAGTCTGAAATTGAAACCCGAACCGGCCGCGGGTAACCCGGGTTTCCCGACGAAACTAAACGGGTTCAACGAGTACTCGATTAAACCCGGGTGTCCGGACAACCCGTTTCGTTTACGTTCACAAAGGGGTGCCACACGCGGATGACAGGGCGTACTGCGATTTAATTTCGAAACGATAACTTTAACCATCAAACAACGAACGGTAACAGAGCGCCGTGGGTATTCGATAATCCTTCCACCTGTAATGCCGTTACGTAGTCGGACGCTGATACCCACACCCCATGTCCCTGAACTGCGCACATTCAGGTAGCGAGAGACAGATTGACAGTATTTGTGGCCATGATAATAGTAGGTGGAGTTCCTAGATTTCCATGTCGGGCAGGTGTCATGGCTCGAGGAAAATACATGCATGGCTATACATCGGTAGTATACTCAAAGGATATCGAAGTTATCAACATAACGGGCACGCGTAGGCAAATTAACAGTGGATGCTCTCTTGGAAAACCGCACTAAAAGCATGAATATTCTTGGAATATTCAGCTCTGAATAGTGATACCCGTGGGCACCCCGTTCTCTGTCGATTTGAAGGTTTCTAGAGATATTGTGAGGGCGGACATGCCAAACATACGGGTACCCGGGTACTCGAACCCGTCGAGTACCCGGGGTTTCTAGAGATATGGTGACGGGGGATATGCCAAACATACAGGTACCCGGGTATTCGAACCCGCCGAGTACCCGGGTTTTAGGGGTTTCAAGTCAAACCCGAACCCGTCACGGGTTTTACCCATCCAGGTTGTACCCGCCGGGTACCCGGGTTTCGGTCATCCGGGGTCCACCTGTAGTGTGTGCAGCGTGTCACGCTTGGAGTATTTTCAAACTTTTTTGTCGTGAGTCTTCGGTTTTGTGCGGGATAGACTTTCCTTACCTTGAGCTCCACAACCATCAAATATTGACAAATATGTTTGGCGGGATCTCTAACAACGATCGAGTCAATAGTAACGGTTCCACCATATTTCCGAGTATGTTTTATCCCCAAAAATGCAGGTGCAGTTGTAAAAAGGTCTACATTGATGAACAGTGATATTTCTTAACGTCGTATGTATATACATAACAATGTACATAACAATATGATATACGTATGATATACAATGATGTCGGATTACGGCTGGAGATGCTTATCCTTACGCGTTTTTCGGCAAAATGGGTTTTTTGCGTGCTTACGGGTAATTACGGCAAAAACAGGGGACGTTTAAGAATCATCCCCGCTAGGACAAAAACGCACGTCCCACATTGTGCAGACCTTTATCTAGTTGTTTTTCTCCGCAATTTATGTGAATTTATAACCTATTAATAGTTCCTCCAACTCATACGAAAGTAAAGTCGATTATGTTTACACAATTTCAAGCCCTTGGGCGTGTCCGATGCTTTGGCGGTGATTGGTTTCAATTTTTTTTGTCATTTGTTTAGTTAAAACCATGTTTTTTTTGCGCCGCCTGTTGCATGGGCCAGTGGCCGAAAAAAAGCAGTCGGCCAAAAAGAGGCCGTATTTAGCCCTTTTTCAGGAAACAGAGAAGAAAATTGAAACCATGGAAATTGGCTAAAAAAGGATGAATATCGATAAATTTGCGTTTTGTTTCCGCTTCATCACTGATATACGATACCCACGCCTCGTCTGAAAACATGTCATCATGTGTCCGGCTATTATGTTTAAAGTGAAAACAGGCAAAACTAGTCAAAATTCGGCCGTAAACGGTACAAATTGGTTGAAATCGGCCATACTATGGTAATATTTGACCCACATATTCTTAAGAATAGAAACTCGGATTTTTATTTTTATTTTTATGAGCATCTCTGTGACGTGATATGTTCGAATAATCTAACTACTACGTATATCATTGTGCGCCTTTCTGTTCAAACGGTATTGCCTGTGCCCCATAACGGACTTTACTTATGAATCGGAGAACACATTATATAGGTTCGTGCTGTAGCGCAATCGAACTGCTTCTGTAAGCTGTAAACCTCCATCAGTCCGTCAGCATGACACCAAAACAACGGAGGCCGCCATGCTTGTGGCTTGCAGTCGTGAGTCGTGAATTTATTGAGACATCCACCACTGGCTACCGGGCCCCTCATAACTACTTCGTGACTCCTGCATGGGCCACTGCCATCCTCGCAGCAGGTCGCAGGATCACAGCGCAAGCTCAACTGTGGCTGCTGGGAAGCAAAATATGCGGACGTTTCCTAGAGATTTTGACGATTTTTGTGTATAGGGGGCTGGGGGCGTAGCGTAATTTCGCCGGCCCAGTCCTATTACTTACCGCCAAAACGGCTCGCCGTAAGGACGTAATTACGTAATCCGACATCATTGATGATATATGCGTATGATATGATATCGCATGATGTTGTAGTAGGTTTTCGATTCGTCCTTGCGTCACTCCCCTAGGAACGTCCCGGAGAACCTTGTACTGGCGTTATATTTGCCCAATAGAAGGTGTTGAATCTATTATTGCAGCAGTACCGGGTGTTGCAGCCGCGTGTATTGAAGCAGTAGTACCGGGTGTTGCAGCATGTATTACAACAACAGTAGTACCGGATGTTGCAGCAGCACGCGCTGATGCTGTTCCTGCTGCTGCGGGTGTTGCAACAGCACGAGGAGGTGGTCCACAGTTGGGGCGGAAGCCATCCGATCGAGTCGTTGATGGGAGAATAATTGTGCGAGTTGTGAGTACTGGTTTGGTGTGTCTCATGGGCGGAAAAAAAGCTGTACCACGGAATCCAGACAGGAAAAAACAACGAAAAATCAACAATCGACGTAAGAAAATCACGTCAGCGTACACTCATGCACCTTTTAGTACGGGACAAGACATGGGCCGGCCCGTCAAATCCACGGGCCGGCGCATGAAAATTGTTGGGCCGGCCCATACAGAGCCCGTATCATATGGGGCTGCCATGTGATAGGCCGGGCCGGGCCGAGACTCCTGAAAAAACTATGGGCCGGGCCGGGCCGTGAATGTTTGAAAATGTGATGGGCTGGGCCGGGCCGCGGCCCATCCTCTGGAAATTTGACGGGGGGGGGGGCGGGCTGCGACCCATCATATCGAAAATTGATGGGCCGGGCCGGGCCGGCCCAACCCCGGGCCGGCCCATCAGCGTCGGCCCATGACAAGCCCTGAAAAAAAACAGCAAACATGTACCTCGTACATTATCAAGCTCATACGGCCGTCTCTTATCAGTGCTGCTGCTGTATGTACTTGATGTACCCATAATTTCCCCTGATGACCGCAACTCGTATTCCAACACGACGCGATACGGAAATAGCAGGGTCGCCCCGGGGTAGTCTACTGTAGTGGTTAGCTTCAAATGGCAATAGCTTTGTTACCCGAGTTCGAATCCCTTCGTGGTGAAATTTTCAAAGGCAAGTTCGGTAGGGTATACCGGTACCGGGGGTATATTTGTTGCGCGTACCGAACTTACCGAAGTGTCGGGTACCGGTATTGCAAAAGTACCGAACTTACCGAAATATCCGGTACCGGTATTGAAGAAGTACCGAACTTACCGAAGTGTCCGGCACCGGTATTAAAAAAGTACCGAACTTACCGAAGTGTTCGGTAGGGTATTAAGCACACTACCGAGAAAATACCGGTACCCCCGGTATTGTGGACGAGGGTATACCGGTACTTGGGGTATTTTTAGGTGAGCGTACCGAACTTACCGAAGTGTCAGGTACCGGTATTGGAAAAATACCGAACTTACCGAATTGTGTCGGGTACCGGTATTGAAACAATACCAAACTTACCGAAGTGTCGGGTACCGGTATTGAAAAAATACCGAACTTACCGAAGTGTCGGGTACCGCTATTGGATAAATACCGAACTTACCCAAGTGTCAGGTACCGGTATTTACCGAGGAAATACCCCCGGTATACTTCGGTACGTGCCCCCCCGAATATACCCTAAATAATGTGTACTTGTAGCGACAGCAAACAGATTGCGGCGGCAACAGCGGAGAAAACAGCAATGCTGACGCCGCCATCCCAACCACGTAGCAAGCGGCAGCACGGTTAGCAGCAACACCAGCCCCATCAAGAACAGCATAACACAGCAGCAGAAGGGCAGAAGGAACAGCTCCAACTTCGAAGCTCGGCATAAAGTTTAGATCATTGGCGACCTCGCGTAGTGCTGGTGCAGCTGCTGCTGGTACATCAATCAGTGTTTTAATATAATAAGAGCAACGATGGATTCGAGATGTCGCACAAGTCCTTGTGTAGGATGCATGATACGAGCACAGGCGAGCAGTCGAAGAAGCTTCTGCCACAACACGAAGTTTGCGCAGAGCGTGGCATAGCACCACCTCAGCGGCGCCTCGAACCCCACCGGCGCGAGTTGGTGATTGCTGTGTTGTGTCTACAGCCGTTCATGGTGGGTGTGCTATGAGCGCGTTGTGTCACTCTAGAGCCAAGGACCAGGTATGTAAATGTAGAGAAGACTGCTGCTGCTCCTGCCACAAATACAACCCTTGTATAACTTGTGTACGATGTCATAACGTTAATGTGTGTCCGTATTGCATGCATACCCGATTCCCCGGTATCAAGGCCGCACCGATCACCGCCGGTATTGTGGTCGAGGGTATACCGGTACCGAGGGTATATTCGGGTAGGCGTACCGAACTTACCGAAGTGTCGGGTACCGGTATTGACAAAGTACCGAACTTACCGAAGTGTCGGGTACCGGTATTGGAAAAGTACCGAACTTACCGAAGTGTCGGGTACCGGTATTGATTTAATACCGATCTTACCGAAGTGTCGGGTACCGGTATTGACAAAATACCGAACTTACCGAAGTGTCGGGTACCGGTATTATATTTGGGCGGGCGTACCGAACTTACCGAAGTGTCGGGTACCGGTATGGGAAAAATACCGAACTTACCGAAGTGTCGGGTACCGGTATTGACTAAATACCGAACTTACCGAAGTGTCGGGTACCGGTAATGAGGCCATACCGAACTTACCGAAGTGTCGGGTACCGCTGTTTACCGAGAAAAAACCCCCGGTATACTTCGGTACGTACCCTACCGGACATACCTTTGGAAATTTTGAGTTTTATTTGCAAAAATAAAAAAAGAACCAATTGCTGTGAGAGCGCCTTTGTAGCTCAGGTAGGCGGAATTCGACGTGAGTCGACGAGGGAAGAAAGTGCTGGGATATTCTCGCCATAAAAATGCAAGGCACGTACTGTAGTGGGAAAGGAGAAGAGCCTACTCAGTGACTCCGGATCTGAGTCACGACTAAAAAAAAAAAAGAGAAAAGAAGGCGAAGATAATGAATGGTATGGAAAAGAAAGAAAGTCAGACTTTCTTTACGGTCGTTTTCTAGAAATGAACAGCCAGCAGGGCCCCTATCTTCCGGTGCAGTTTTCCCGCGCTGTTTATATAGAACTGACGACAACATTCGCTGGCCGCCCACAGCAGTCTGGCTATGTCATCCCGGAAGATAATACTTAATACTCCGAGTATACTGAGGGTGTTGACGGTATATCAATAAAATACAAACTCAACCATGAACAAGGAGTTTGACAACGGTTAGATTCGAACCCTGCGCCGAGTTTCGAATGTCCTACATACCAATTGTTACGCGATACGTAAGATAAGTTTGTGTGGTGGTGATATGGACCAAATAAATAGTTTGTGACCTAGACTACAGTAGTGTTATTTCCGGAACACTGTTGTGACAGAAGCGAGATAATACCTACTAACAAAGAGATGACAACAATGGGATTTGCACTCGATGCCGCGTCCGGATGTATATACCAGCAACACGTACAGCAGTAGATAAACAGGTAGGGGTGCAGGTTGAAGTAGAGCTGGACCATCGCACACACAGCTGACGACAGTTACAAATATCCAAGTTAGGTTCTGAAGGGTACCTACAGAACCATACCCGGGGTATTTACCCGGGAAATACCTTAGATAGAGAACTTTTGTAAGTTCTGTAAGGGTTTTATACCCGTACCCGGAACTTCTGTGCGATCGGCGGTCGTGGCTGGGGTTTCCACACCGTGCGCGGCGGTGTCGATCCGGGAGATCTCAGTTTTCGTCCCCGGGCTGTTGGAGTTGTAGATGTATGGAGGGATTTTTGATCCGGGGATGGGTCTTTATCGTCCCCGGGTGGCGCTGGCTTTATTTTCGAGCTCCAGCCAATCAGCGATCGGCCGGTCGGGCTGGGGTTTCCACACCGTGCGGGGCGGTTTCGAGCCGGAGAATCGTTTTTTCGTCCCCAGGTGGTCGGAGTTGTGGAGATACGGAGGCATTTCCGAACCGGAGATGGGGACTAATCGTCCCCGGGTGAGGGGTTGTGGATCTATGGCGGGATTTCCGATCCGGGGATGATACTCTGTCGTCTCTGGGTGGCTCTGGCTTTGTATACGAGCCCCAGCCAATCAGCGATCAGCTGGTGCGGCTGGGGTCTCCACAGCATGCGAGGCGGTGTCGACCCGGGAGACCTCGTTTTTCGTCCCCGGGCTGTTGGAGTTGTATGTATGGAGGGATTTCCGATCCGGGGATGGGTCTCTATCGTCCCCGGGTGGCGCTGGCTTTATTTTTGGGCCCCAGCCAATCAGCGATCGGCCGGTCGGGCTGGGGTTTCCACACCGTGCGGGGCGGTTTCGAGACGGGGGATCGCTTTTTTCGTCCCCGGTTGGTCGGAGTTGTAGAGATACGGAGGCATTTCCAAACCGGGGATGGGAACTAATCGTCCCCGCATGAGGGGTTGTGGATTTATGGTGGGATTTCCGATCCGAGGATGATACTCTGTCGTCCCCGGGTGGCTCTGGCTCTGTATACGAGGGTACGAGCTCCAGCCAATCAGCGATCGGCCGGTGGGGCTGGGGTTTCCACACCATGCCAGGCGGTGTCGACCAGGGGGACCTCGGTTTTCGTCCCCGGGATGTTGGAGTTGTAAATGTATGGAGGGATTTCCGAACCGGGGATGGGGCCGTATAGTCCCCGGGTGGCGCTGGATTTATTTCCGCGCCTCAGCCAATCAGCGATCGGACGGTGGGGCTGGGGTTTCCAGAGCGTGCGTGGCGGTTTCGAGCCGGGGGATCATTATTTTAGACCCCGGGTGGTTGGATTTGAAGAGATACGGAGGAATTTCCGAACCGGGGATGGGGCCCTATCGTCCCCGGGTGCGGCGGGACTGGGGGGTTCGCCCGGGGGGCAACTCGCGCCGCGCGCGACGCGGCCTCTGATTGGTCGGGGGCAGGCTGGGGGCCCCCCTCGACCAATGGGCGCCGGGCTCGGAAAACGCAGGGATGAAACCCATATGCCTATTATACAAGCGCAAAAATCGGCGCGCTTCGCGCTCCTTATTTTTTCTTATTGGGCTGCGCCAAGCGAAGGCTGTAGATGGCGATCCATGTAGAATGACAACCGCTCCTAGACAAATAGGTTTAATAGATCGGGTTTAACGAACTTGCTGAACCTCGTTGCTCCCATTGGTGGATACGCTGGCTTCAAGAACGTCAGCCCACAAAGCCAATCAGCTACGAGCCAGTGATATTTGGGTTTCCACACCGCGAAACGCGAACCGGGGATGAGGCCGTATCACACCTGGGTGGTGCTGGCCTTATTTTCGAGCGCCAGCCAATCAGCGATCGGCCGGTCGGGCTGGGGTTTCCACACCTTGCGGGGCGGTTTCCACCTGGGGGATCGTTTTTGAAGTCCCCGGGTGGTCGGAGTTGTAGGTATACGGAGGCATTTCGAAACCGGGGATGGGGACCAATCGTCCTCGGGTGAGGAGTTGTGGATGCATGGCGAGATTTCAAATCCCGAGATGATACTCTGTCGTCCCCGGGTGTCTATGTCGTTGTATTCGAACCCCAGCCAATCAGCGATCGGCCGATGTGGCTGGGGTTTCCACAACGTGAGCGGCGGTGTCGACCTGGAGAATATCGACTTTCGTCCCCGCGTTGTTAGAGTTGTACAGTTAGGGAAGGATTACCGAACCGGGGACGGGGCCTTATCGCCCCCGGGTGGCCTTGGCTTTATTCTCGAGCCCTAGAATATCGGCGATCGGCCGCCAGGTGAGGAGTTGTGGATGCATGAAGGGATTTCCGATCGGGGGATAATACTATATTGGCCCCGGGTGGCGCTGGTTTTATATCGAGCTCCAGCCAAACAGCGATCGGCCGGTGTGGCTGGGGTTTCCAAACCGTGCGCGGCGGTGTCGATCCGGGTGGCGCTGGCTTTATTTTGAGCCGCAGCCAATCAGCGATGGGTCGGTCGGGCTGGGGTTTCCACACCGTGCGGGGCGGTTTCGACCCGGGGGATGGTTTTTTTTGTCGTCGGTTGGTCGGAGTTGTAGATATACGGAGGCATTTCCAAACTGGGTATAGGGACCAATCGTCCCCGGGTGAGGACTTATGGATTTGTGTCGGGATTCCCGATCCGGGGATGATACGCTATCGTCCCCGGGTGGCTCTGGCTTTATTTCGAGCCCCAGCCAATCAGCGACCGGCCGTCGTGGCTGGGGTATCCACACCGTGCGCGGCGGTGTCGACCCGGGAGATCTCGGTTTTCGTCCCCGGGCTGTTGGAGTTGTACATGTATGGAGGGAATTCTGATCCGGGGATGGGTCTTTATCGTCCCCAGGTGGCGCTGGCTTTATTTCGAGCCCCAGCCAATCAGCGATCGGCCGGTCGGGCTGGGGTTTCCACACCGTGCGGGGCGGTTTCGAGCCGGGGCATCGTTTTTTCCAAGGACTATCATGGGAGTCAACGGGACGGGAATTCCCATAGAGAGCGGGACGGGACGGGTTCCCGTCCCGTCCCATCGTGAAATGTCTCCCGTCCACGACCTCCCGTCCCATCCCCTCATGTTTTCCCTACCCATTTCCGTCCCATATGGCCGAATTAGTATCCTCCTGTCCTCCCGTCCCCATCTTGCTTCCCATCCCATCGTCGGATACTTTCTCCCGTCCCATCACTTCCCATCCCGTTGGCAGGATAATTTATCCCGTCCCACTTGCTTCCCGTCCCACTATCCCCGCACGTACTCTCGTTCCCATGACCATTGTGGACATGTTGCTCCCATTGTCAGTTCCCATCTTCCTCCCATTTGCGCTTCCCACTCAACCTCCCAAATCTCCCATTTGCACTTCCCACTTTGTAGTTTCATAGTTTCAGTGGAAGTTGTATATATTCATATTTTTCATTTGTGAATCCGAGGTGAATCTTGGATTTAATTATTTATTGCTGTGGTACGCTGTCAGCTCTTTCATTTTTTTATTTTATGTTTTCACTTTTGAAGAGAGACGCATCACACACGCACCACACACACACGTTCCTCATGGCGGAATCGGCTCGTGGTGGCTCGGCTGCTGAGCCTCCGGCACAGCCAAGTCGGTCATTTGCGATCAGTGGTACTCCCGTGAACAAGATGGGTGCAGGCGTTGGGAGAAACAAGCAGACGTCAGGGATTTGGAAGTATTGCGTGGAGTTCGAGCCAGCCGTGGACAAGAAGAACGTGAAGTGTGTTGGTGTACACGGCCGTAGACACTACAATTACGGAGGCCCATAGTAAACACTAGTAAACAGGACCAAATATTGTTAGTAAAAATAGGCAAATATGTTGGTTTTTGTGAGCACCGTAGGTCCTATTTACTATGGTCCCCCGTAAATAGTTCGTACCGAGGCTTGGGGGGGGTGGGGTGAACGTCCCGTTGAGCATCTATGTCCCGTTGAGAACGTCCCACATATCCCCTGTGGGCTTCCCGTTGTCTTTCCCATCGACACTGGCACTTTTCCCATTGCCTTTCCCATCGACAATGGCAATTTTCCCATTGTTTCCCGTCCCACTATAGAACGTGATAGTCCCATCCCATCCCGTCTGAAAGATCGGAGCCATATTCGATTCCCATCCCGTCCCCATCAATCAAAAACTCCCATCTTCCCGTTCCGTTCCCGTCCCGTCTAGAAAGCATGTGGACATTTCCCGTCCCGTTCCCATGCCGTCTAGAAAACATGGGACATTTCCCGTCCCGTCTAGACGAAAATTGTCCCGTCCCATCCCGTCACAACGGGAGCAGAAAAACTGACGATGGGATCCCGTCCCGTTGACAACGGGAACCCAAAATTTTTCCGCCTGCGGCGGGCTAAGGACTCCCGTCCCGTCCCACACGGTGCCTGCGGCACCACGATAGTCCTTGGTTTTTTCGACCCCGGGTGGGCGGAGTTGTAGAGTTACGGAGGCATTTCCGAACCGGGGATGGGGACTAATCGTCCCCGGTTGAGGTTTTGTGGATATATGGTGGGATTTCCGACCCGGGGATGATACTCTGTCGTCCCCAGGTGGCTTTGGCTTTGTATACGAGCCCCAGCCAATCAGCGATCGGCCGGTGAAGTTGGGGTTTCCACACTATGCGAGGCGGTGTCGACCCGTGGGACCTCGGTTTTCGCCCCCCGGGCTGTTGGAATTGTAGATTTATGGAGGGATTTCCGATCCGGGGATGGGTCTCTATCGTCCCCGGGTGGCGCTGTCTTTACTTCGAGCCCCAGCCAATCAGCGATCGGCCGGTCGGGCTGGGGTTTCCACACCGTGCGGGGAAGTTTCGAGCCGGGGGATCGTTTTTTTTTGTTATTTTCGTCCGCGGGTGGTTGGAGTTGTAGAGATACGGAGGCGTTTCCAAACCTGGGATGGAGACCGATTTCCGAACCGGGGATGGGGCCTTATCGTCCCCGGGTGCGGCGGGACTGGGGGGTCTCACCGAGGGGCAACTCCCGCCGAGCGCGTCGCGGCCCCTGATTGGCCGAGGGTGGGCTGGGGGCTCCCCTCGACCAATGGGCGCCGGGCTCGGAAAACGCAGGGATGAAATGTAATCGTTATTAGATTATTATATACATACTTAGTATTTATTGTCCGAGGCTCACGGAGCCAGCGGAATCCGGGGACGATAGGGTCCCATCCCTGGATCATAAAACAACCCGAAGGCGAAACCGGGCATCCCCCGGTTCGATACCGCCCCGTAAGGTGTGGATCCCTGATGAAAAGTCGGCTGGGGCTCACGGAGCCAAGCGCGGCGAAAACTTCCCCCCGGGACGACGTCGAGGTCCCGCCGCATTCGGGGACGATATATTCCCACCCCCTGATCAGAAATCCTTTCAAACATCTGCAATCCCAATAGCCCGGGGACAAAAAGGGTTTCCATGAATCGATGTCGCCCCTCAAGGTGCGGACGCCCCACCCCCACTCACTGATTGCTGATTTCGCTGGGTCTCATGGAGCCGGCGCGCGGCGAGAGTTGCACTGTTCCCGCCGCACCCGAGGATGGTAAGGTCCCATCTCCAGATCATGAGTCCTTCCACACATCTACACTCCAACAGCCCGGGGACGAAAACGGACACCTCCCGGGTCGATACCGCCCGCAAGGCGTGGAAACCCCACCCCTATACTCGCTGATTGCTGTTTTTTTCTGGGTCTCATGGAGCCAGCGCGCGGCGAGATTTGCCCTCGGGGCAACGCGAGGTTCCGTCGCACCCGGGGATGATACTGTTCCATCCTGTGATCAGAAATCCTTCCACACATCTAAACTCGAACAACCCGGGGACGAAAAAAACATCCCTCGGGTCGATGCCGCTCCGCGTGGTGTGGAAACCCTAACCACACCGGCTGATTTGTGATTTGGCTGGGGCTCATCATAGAGCCAGCGCGGCGAGATTGTCCCCTCGAGATAACGGCAAGGTTCCGCCGCACCCTGGGACAAAAAACGTATCATCCCGTAACCATACATCCTTCCATACATTTACAACTCCAACAACCTGAGGAATAGAACAAGTATTCCCTGGGTCCATACTGCCCCGAAATGTATGGAAAATCTCAACCCCACTGACACACTGACACAGATTTCAAGCTTGACCGGGGCTCATGGTCGATGTCCCGCCGCAGCCAGGGATGACATGGCCACATCTCCGGATCAGGAATATCCTTCCATACATGTACAACTCCAACAACCAGGGGGCGGAAACAGACATCCCTCGGGTCAACACTGTCCCGCACGGTGGTCGTTTCATTTCCGTTCAGAGTGGTATATCACAACACACTACGACTACTACAGTATTACCTTGACCAGGCACTTACATACCTATATGTGATATGTAGCGCGACGAATGGCCGAATGACACGCGTTCCCAAGGGGTTTTCAAAGAGATGTGAAGGCGTGTTCTGGGAGGGGATATGGTTTTGCGGTATTATATTGACGGCCAAACCCAGTGACGGACCGACGTGACATATCGTGACGGCGCATCGTACCGTGAGACGTCATTCCGCATCTTGGGTCATAAGCGATATTTAGGCCGTTGGAGTTCGGCATCGTCGACGTTCGTACATACCTTGTTTCAACTATTTAATACAGTAAGCATCAGACTGCAGCAAACAGTGTACCTCTGTAGCAGATAAAGGCATATCGTATATACAGGTACGTGTGCAAGTACATATCATACTCGTAGTATGGAGGTGTTTGCTGTTTACTCGTGAGTAGCCTGAACGCTGATCTCGAACTTTTAATACACCCAGTTTTGATTGGTCGTTATCCCCCCGCACTTGGAGCAGTTGTGATTGGTCAATCTGGAGTAAGCACGCCGTACCAACACCCTCGAATGCCACATCACACAGAAGAGAGAGCAGGTGCCCGGAACGAATCCAGCCGTACAACTCTTTCCTCCGTCCTACTCGCACCATCCGCTGTTCTTCTTCTTCCATCAGCCGAACGAAACTCGTCAGTCTTCTCCTGCTGTTTTTGCCGACGTGTTGCGTGCCACCACTGCTGTTACCCTTCTGGGCCATCACAACATCCACCCGGTGAGGAAACAGACCTGCCCCCAACGAACGCAAAACGCCAAACTGGGTATCGTTGCAAGGCTGCATATGTACAGGATAATTCATGCTGCAGCACATACGCTGTAGCACCTACTGTATGGTACCTGGCACTACAAACAGTACGTGACATGCTAATACAGCAGTAAACTTGATACATACACGAGCTTCGGTGCCTGTTGTGTGTACGAACAGTGGGCGATATCTTGCTAGTTTGTGCACGCGGGGCAGGGAGACTGCAAGGAAGTGCATTCTGCTGTAGCACTTGTAGTCATACCTGGTATGTCGTGGTGGTGCAGGTGCAGTTCTGTTGTATAATATTGCTACGGTAAATAGTGAGTCATACCGGTTATGAGCGGTGAAGGAGGGCGCATTTGCAGTAGATGGCCTCTCGGTTGTCGAAATTCACACTTCAGCTTGCTTCAGCCGTGATGTGTGAGAGCGAAATATTTTGGCAGGGACGATGGATTTCGAGAAGGCTCGTACGTACGCTTTTCAGGAAAAAGACAATGCATTTCAGGGAACAAGTCCGTCTTGGCTTGAGCCCTTTCATGCCGCGCAAGAAGCACGAGGCTTGGTTTACATTACCGCACACAACTTAACCACATCGTGCATACAGCAGCAGTCCTGTTTCACGACATACCGATGGGCCACGTACGTACACACTCCACATCCAACTTTAAGTACATACGTACAGCAGCACGGGACGCACAACAGTATCTTTTGACCTTTGGACAGGGGCCGATATCCAGTAGGCCGAACGCCGAAACGTTGAAATGCTTCCAAACCTGTTTTCGTTTTCACTTTTCACCTACCATAGGTTTACGACCGCATCAGATCCCGCTCAAACCAAGATGGAGCTCGCCGGGTCGACTACTGAAGGCACAGCTGCAGCCCAGCCGCTTAAGAGGCTCAACGATCACCGGAGGCTCGTTGCCACAATATTCCCGAAGTCCAAAAAAGTCCGTGACGATCAGGACGAGGTGTTTCATTGCGCCGCATCACAAGGCATGCTCTCCTCTGTTATAGCGTTGCTAGCAGCCGATGAAAACAAATCCTGCGATCTGCCCGACCGATTCGGCCGCACCCCGCTTCACTGGGCTGCCGAGCAAGGACGCCGCAACGTGGTCCTCGCGCTGCTTAGAGCGGGAGCATGTGTCGACCCTCGAAGCCAGCGTGAAGCTACCCCAATCATGCTGGCAGCGTCTAGGGGACACGCGGGAGTTGTTGGACTGCTGCTTCAATACTGCGCTGGCGAATCAGACCTTGGGCCCTTTAACCGCTATCGCCGTTACCGCGGCATGGGGCCCTGGGGGGGCACCGCCCTCCACTGCGCCGCTGAAGGGGGACATTTGAAAGTGGTAGAACTTCTGCTTGATGCGGGATTCGACAAGGGACAACACGATGGGAGTTATACTCCAGTAGAAGTATCCGCCAGACAATCGCACTCCACGTCACCGGCGGTCACACACCTCCTTCTGCCTAGCGACATGGGAGGCCAACTTCTTTATTCCTACGCGGGGGGTGAATTGATTCGCAACGTGGCAACCGTGTCCGGCCTCATTGAAGGCGGCGCATTCCTTGACTGGCAGAATGGGACCGGAGAAACGCCGCTGTACCGAGCTGCGCACCTAAATCACGACACCATCGTGAGCCTGTTGCTGAACGCAGGCGCCGACCCGAGCCTTAGCGATTGCCTTGGTATCTCTCCGCTACATGGCGCCGCCGGCAACGGGTGCGGAAAGACGGTATATGATATACTTGCTGCCGGAGCATACGTGGATCAAGTAGCGCTCACCGGCCACAGCCCGCTTCACAAGGCCGTTATTAAGGACAGTGTCGACGTTGTTAACCTCTTGTTGAACGCGGGGGCCTCCACGGAGCACCGTGATACCACCCACGGCCAGACACCACTGTCCTGGGCTTGCGAAGGCCGCCTCGCTCCTATAGTCCGCCTCTTGGTTGAAGCTGGGGCTGATGTGGAGTCGAAATCTTCGGCCGGACTGACACCTCTACACTGGGCGTGTCGGCTCAACGACGTCGAGAGCGTGGAGGTCTTGCTCAACGGTGGGGCAGATCCTGGTGTGGTTGACCAGGCGGCAGCAAGTGATGGCATGGAAATGTCGTCGTGTAGCAGCGTTTCGAGCGCCTCGGCGCCTGTTGCCTCGCTGCCTGTCGCCATCGACGTAATTGGTCTAGGCTACCCACTTGACCGCATGCAGGAGCGAACAAACCCCTTCAGAGACGGCTGGTTGAAGTTGGCATCCAAAAGGTTGAATCAATTCGCAGTGAGGCGCATCGAGCCGGCTCTCCAGCGCGCAAGGAAAGAGTGCTCCTGGCGCCGCCGTGGTTGGTTAGTCATCCTTGCGAGCAGGTGTGATGCGAGGGGTTTGGTCGGGGCTCGGGAAAAGGGGTGGGCGGAACGTCTCGGTGGTTCCAGTTATCTTCTTCCGGACTGCGCCAGCTTCAATGATACCTCTGACTCTTGCCATCTCCTAGAGGAACTGTTAGACGTGCAGCACCATGCGGGCAAACGTTCGAGGAATATCGATAACGGCATGGGGATCGCAGGAGCAGCGTCTCGTCAGCACGGCCATACGAGTGGCCAAATTGGAACCGAGGAGAGTGTTGGAGAAATTCGCGTTTCTGCGGTTGTTGTTGCTCTGCTCGAGCTCGCAGCAACCGAAGCGGGCGTATTTCGCAGAGTGATAGTGTTTATCTGATTACAGCGAATCAAGCGCACCGCAAAGGTTTGCCGGTACGGATGGAAAGGTCGATCGTCGATTGTGCGGAGAACGGTCGTGCCTTTGACCCTACACGCAACATTATAGTAGTAGTGGAGGAGTGCTGACGTAGCGTATTGCCAGATACACTGTTCTAGTGTGTTTCTACATACACACGGGTCAGTAAGTGTTGAAACTGTAAGTCGTTCAACTATGTTCAAGCACGCCAGTAGCGATTTTACACCGTCAATCGCAGCTAGCAGTGATACCCGAAATAAATTCGATATAGAGAAATCGAGCCCCCATTGTATGTACGAGCAGCAGAGCGGGGAAGTTTCTACGAGGTATCGAAGTGTGGTGGTTGTACAAGCTTGCCTTGGATGCAGTGTGGAGCGACACCCTACGACTAACAATGCGGCATCGTGTAAGAGCCCGCGGCACTGCAGTTAGAAGCATATGATTTTGTGTGACTGGCAGGGTTTTGAAGGTTGTCAAGCACGAGGGGGGGATCTTGAGCAATGATGTGGAGGTGTGTGTGGTATATGGCAATTGATGGTACCATATGACCACGGGATATACGCCCGAGATAATGGAACGAACGTGGTGGCCATCAACGCTATCGCGGATGCACCGCCGTTCATGTTATGTGAGTCTTGATGGCACGTGAACGAAGCAGCTCCGCCGGCCAACCAAGCATTGAACTTGACAGGAAGCACGGGCGACACAAAATGAGTGAGCATCTTGTCCCGGTTCATGGACGATTTCGCATACCACTGATTGGGCAGATGCAAGCTTGAAGCCCCTCTCGGTTTGACATGCAGTATTTCTGCGGACGATGCTCACTCCTACACCTGCCCGTCTGGAGAAGAGTTAACACAGCTAAACGTATTAACACTCTTACTGAAGTCACGACTAGCGAGAACACTCAAGGATTCCCCCATCACCCTTTGGTTTTGCACCCCACTGTGTGTTTGCAACTCCCTCCCGCGTGTCAGCACCCTTGTGCATCTTGGTGAAGCACACTGTTGTGCCAGGAGACCGAGGCTCCCTGGGTTGACCGCATTGCACGATAACGTATTGCACGGTCTCGAAAGCGATTGTTCCATTCTACCAGGTATGTAGCTGTACCATGTTTGGTCCTGTTGACCACCCTGTACGTAAGCAGCTGCGATAGTAGGTACTGTACAACAAGTCTCATGGAAGTCCCTTGTGAGTCCCGGAGATATACAATATTTCCATGCCGCTTCCATGGAAGTTTAGAGTTCCAGTTGGAGTCCCATGGGTCTGCCATGTGACTTCCCTGGGATTAGTGTTTCCCCACAGGATATTTACGATACTTCCATCGGCGGCAGTTTTCTTTCGTGGCTCTCATCGGACTATCGTGTTCCATGGGACTGACAATGCCCCCACGAGACGGGGACTTGAATGGGGCTCCCATCGGAAGTCCATCGGACTTCTTGGGACTTGGACGGGACTAAAGTATCATAATGAAACTGCTAAGGACTTAAATCGTGCGCGCATGGGACTCTAGCGTTACCGCGAAGCTCTCATGAGACTACGCTGCTCGGATTGGACGTTTATGAGACTCCCGTGGGACCTCCATACTTTCATGGTAATCCCGTGGAACTTTGATTGCTCTTCCGTGGGACTCTTACGGAGCTTCCACTGGCTTCCCATGGGACTTCGATGGAAACACAATGGGACGTCAAAAATACTCCCATCAGACATCCATGGGACTACAGTCTTTCCGCGGGGCCTCTATGGGACTATTATACTGTTTACATGGACATTGCATGGGGCTTCCATGTAATTACCATGCGACTTCCCTGAGATTTCCATGCTTATGGGACTTGCGTGGAACTCCCATGGCCCGATAGTATCCCCATGGGACTACAGCATCCTCACATGCGTGGCCGGGACCCGCCAGCTTGCACCATGTGGGGGTAACAAAGCCCTGGTGAGGACACTGACCATTGTAGCACACCAGTACGCGTACCGAATTGAGATGTTGTCGACACCTTGAGGGGGGTTTGCTAGAGACATTGTTCGATGTCTCCCCAAGGAGTTTTTCACCCCCCCGTTGTGCAAGGGGGGGGGTTCCTGGCCACCTGTATGAGACCCCCACGGGACTTCCATGGACGTATGCTATGGTAGAGGTACACCATGTTGCAGAGTTTTCTGAGGGTCCGCACTTGAGGAGCTCTATACTATGAGTAAGTCATCCAACACCTGATTGTAGAGGAAAATAAAAGTCCTTTGATATCCGATGAGCAATACCATGGCCTAGCTATACAATGAAATATATGGCAACACAATAATGAAGATACCGACGCTTTTGGGTTAAGGGGCCCGATCATTCAGAAACCGTTTAAGCCAAAAAAAAGGTATACCTTATACTATATACCTCTATCGTACCACGCGTTCATAGGACCTCCTTGCTTCCGGGGGAAGGGACTACGGTGTTTCCATGGGACCCCAGTGGTTCCAGGCGACTTCCATGATAATTCCACTGGACTTCCGTGGGACTTCCATAGGGTTTTCATGGTATTACAGTGCTTCCATGGGATTTCCATGCCACTTCAGTGGGCTTCCATGGATTTTCCATGAAATCCCCGAGCAATGGATATAATAGTGTGCAAGCGACATAAAATGCATAAACAATAGCGGTCGCGCTCCGGCACACACAACTCAACTTGTCCGGCACGCGTGACGTGCCCCAAGGGGCCCGTGCTCGGTCCTCGCCATCGGCAGCCTGATCCCGCCTGATACTTAGCGCTTGCCGATTCGAATGAACACCCACGCACACATTCTGTCTGTTGACCCAAACAATTTCGCCACACATGATACATGACGAGCGTACCTTTCCTTACAAACGTGGAGGCATACACCCCGTAGCGTATTAGACCAACGCTCGGGTCCAACACCCTCTGCCCGAAAGAACGCTCTCCTCCCGAACGCCTCCCTACACTGCTGGCTTGACGGCTGCTCCGAAACCGTCTCCTAGATGTCTGGTAGTCTGTGCATCCGAAGACTATCCTTTGGAGCGGTATTATTTCGGAAAGTCTCATTTCTCACTCCCGAAACAAAAAATTCCTGCCATGGACGCATGGACACGTCCATCTGAATGGCCAATTCTTCCGTGCTTATGTACGAAGCTACAGTATAGCTTTCCCGCTTCGCTGGAGCTTAAATTGTCATTTCTTTCACCTTAAAATTATTATGCCCGTCAGCATTTATTTGCCTATCGTCAATCGTGGCTCAATCAGCACCTTGATTCCAAAGCAATGCAACAAGTGCACATCCCGCCCCTATAAAGATCCTTGCCAACGAATTGTAATAGGAGCTGCATACCTGGTACCTTCGTACAGTATTTAATATTTTGAAGCTGTGTGGGATAATTATATCGCGCGTGCTGCGGATTTGACATTTATTCGATTCATTTGCTATTTGTGTATTCATGAGACCATAATGTGTGATATTAATGGTATCACGTAGCTATGAGGAGATGCAATACATACGTATCATTATGAGTAGATAGACAAATACGTACTTAGTATGCGATCAGGTGACGTGCTAGATACGGAAACGTCTCCGTAGATCGTACATGTATGAAGATACATGGATAGTGGGATCAGCCTGGTGTTTGGCTGAGCCTACATATAATATATCATGAGGTGTGCGAGAACGTAAATCTAACTCCAGGGCACGTGCATTAATTAAACTAATTAGAGACTTGAATAAGCGTGAATTAATTATTTGTAACCACAAGGCCATTTTATTTTTCATAAGTAGAAGGTAATTGAAAAATAGGAGGGGGCTCAACCTTTTGACAACTGTTTTTTTCTTCTAATAGTCTAATTCCCAGTCTTCACAGGTTGTCCGAGTACCTTGGAGTAAAGTCCCGAGTATTGGAGATAAATGACTTCACGTACTTCGTGTACTCGGAGTATTTCGGGGTTCGATACTCCGGATACTGCTCGTACTCGGAGTATTTCGGGTATGAACACTCTCGATACTGCTTTACTCGGAGTATTTCGGGGTCCGATACTGCGGGTACTCCTTGTACTCCGAGTATTTGGGGCTTCAGTACTGCTCATACTCCAAGTACTCCGAGTATTCAGGCCGCTAATACTCTTATACTCCTAAGTACTCGGAGTACGAAATGTACTCGATACTCGGAGTATTTCGGTCTCCAATACTCTCGATACTCGGAGTACTCCGAGTAATTTAGATGTTTTTACTCCGAGTATTGCTTGTACTCGAGTATAAGTACTGCTCATACTCCCAGTACTCGGAGTATTTGGGCCGTCAGTACTGCTCATACTCCAAGTACTCCGAGTATTTAGGCCACCAGTACTCTAATACTCTCAGTACTCGGAGTACGAAAAATACTCGATACTCCGAGTATACTCGGAGTATCGAGCATACTCGGACAATCTGTGCAGTGTTTCATCCAAACAAACATACACAAACAAAAGGGGGGGGTGGGGCAAAGGGGGCGAGGTGATTTCTAGTTTTCGTATCCAGTATATACCAGGCACGTATATACATCGTACGTATATCTGGGGTTTGAGTTGGAACTGCTCTGACTGCTACTGTGTCAGGCTGTGTATTTGAGTACTCGTAACATATTTCTAATTGTCAGTTGCAACTTGAAACTGCAACTTACTGTGTGTTATTGTTGTGTAATCTTCAAGCCCACATTCAGAAGGGTTTTTACGGGATAATTAGGCGCTTGCGCGGGCTAGAGGGCTCCGCTCAAGGGTGGCCCCTTGCATTTTGCAACAGCAGACCAGATACGTACGAGTAGAAAGACGATCAGGACAGACGACAAAGAGAGGACTACTCCCCTGGATTTGAAAACAGTCGCCATGGCAACAGCGGGCTTGGACAGCGCGATTACGAAGTCCTTTCTCATCGCCGGTGGCACTGCTGGCTGTTCCCTGTTGTTATCGGTGAGGCCTGATTATGGTGTTGCATACAACGCTCAGTTTTTTAGTTTTTTAGTTTTTTTGGAAAGGCGCAGTAAGCAGTTGATGCGTGGATAACTCGCCGACTTGCCCCCCTTCTCCATTTGCCGTGTTTTATGTTCGTACTCGTGTGGCGTGTTGGCTTCAAGTCATTGTATTATTAGTCGTCCCACAGGGTAGGGGCAACGAGGAGTGCCCTCAGGAGTCCAGGAGCTTTCACACCCAGGTCCAAAAGACAAAAATGCGGTGTAACCTACAAAAGGTTAATAGCCCGAACCGACACCAAACTGACTCGTAACTGTCAT
>MEHQ01003301.1:408407-483248 GCA_008828725.1 Saccharina japonica
GTACAAGCATGGAGAAAGCCATCAAAGTCCCCAAAAACACCGGTAACCCGGACAGCCGTGCGTGTTGAAAGACCCCTCACCTATGGGATTCCCTCCCGGTTCCCACAGTCACCATCGGACGGTTCCGACGATAGTGGTATAGCATCCCTCCCTGCTGCACCACAGCGATGGTTAGCTGTTGCTTCCCACCGGACTCCTCCTGCGCTTCGCATTCTTGGTTGCTTCGAAATCGTGAGCATCATTCCTCCGCTGCACTTTCTCAGCTCGCGAAAGCAAGGCCCTGATCTAATACTTGCGCTCGAAGGTCACCCACCTAGCCCCCATGAGGCTCGCCGAGACTCTAGAGTGTTCGTACTCGTGTGGCGTGTTGGCTTCAAGTCATTGTACTATTAGTCGTCCCACAGGGTAGGGGCAACGAGGAGTGGCCTCAGGAGTCCAGGAGCTTTCACACCCAGGTCCAAAAGACAAAAATGCGGTGTAACCTACAAAAGGTTAATAGCCCGAACCGACACCAAACTGACTCGTAACTGTCATACTGAAGACTCCAAACCAACATTTTATACCTCCTTCTGGAGTACGCTACTATAGCTGTAGTGCTTTGTACTTTACTGTACGTAGTATAGGCGCACCAAAACAAAAATACGCTACAATACTGTAGTACTTATGCACTTCAGACGCGCTCCTTAGAAACGCGCTCAGCGGAAAGCGCGCCACGGAGTACTACTTAATAGTACAGCAGCAGCAGTAAATCCTACCATACCGGGCATATGTAGCACAATGGCATATCTGTGCTCAACGCTGCGATAAGGTTCTGTGGTAAGGTGTGCTCATATTTCTGTATAGTTCGCCCGTGTTTTTCGTCGCGAGGCCCACATTGTGTATCCACAGAGGGCTCTCTACCGCTTGGTGCAGCGCTGCACGCAGTGCATGCCCGGAAGCTGTGGCTTTAGGCCTTTATTTGCATGCAGACAACGCACACATCCAACTTTTGATTGCTGACTTGCTAATTAGGAAGGCCACACGCGGTTGGATGTAGCACCGTGGCAGCAGCAGCAGAAGTGTGACCTACATTGTTTGGAATATCATGGGACGACCCGTGGAATGACCCACGTGTTATCCCAAAGGATAATCCAAGGGATGACCCACTCTAATGGGACAGCCCATGGGTTATCCCAGGGATGACGCACCCATGGACCCACGGATCTACATCATTTGACTTTTTCGTGGCACGTGTCGCGACATGTCGCGACGCGTCGCGACATGCTGCGACACGCCGCGGACGCTGCCGCGGTACGCCGCGACACGTGCCACGAAAAAGACAAATAATGTACATCCCTCCATGGACCATCCCATTACTTCGGGTTATCCCACGGGGAAACTCACGGCAAGACCGGCGGGTGGCCCCATGGAGAATCCTACAGGCCGATCCATGGGTCACATCCCATGGGATGCTTGGAATTCCGATGGGACGTTCCATAGGACAACACCCATTCCATTGGACGTCTCATGGTAGAAATATAATCCACAATCTATATGAGACTACACATGGGAAGGCCCATGGGTTGTTCCATACGTCTAATCTCATGGGTTGCCCCGTTACCCCTAGGCCACCAGTTGTAAGCTCGAGCATTTCGTCGAAACTTCGAAGCCCATCTTTGCATCTTTGCAAGCTGCGCGTTTGTGGCTTGTGGGCAGCCCAGCCCGTCAGTGGCTTCAGGTCGTTTGCCAACATACATACTACAGCAGTATGTACTGTATACTGTACGGTATCTCAATTGAGTGTTTCCCCGTTTCTCCGTTTTGCCATACCTGGTATACTATGCTCGAGGTGCTGACCGACCGACCTCGAGCCACACAGCACACAAATATTACGCTATTAATAGTAGACCCACTCTATCAGGTCAATTCGTCCGAACACAATAGTATATGTTTATTTCAGACTATTTAATTTTAATTTTATTTATTTATTCCCCTCCCCCCCCACAAATAAACACACGATTCCTGAATTCTACAGCCTCAGATTGTGTCCCCCTCATACGGGATATACACCCTGCATGAGGACATATAAAACCCGTAAGTACGCGCGATCGAAGTATTACACTCGGCTAGCAAATATCAGTTTTGACGAAATCCTTAATCTCACAGCTGTTTTGTTTTTAAAATATACACCGTATAGCCCCCTGATAAGAAAGAGCCTCACGAGAAACCCAGTGAAAACAATCTAGGGAAATAAGAAAGTCGAGATCGGCTATACTGAAGTTAGTGTGGAACACAACATTTCTCAAATATGAAACCTACTACTACTGTAGACCACTGTTTCCGATGTCTTGTTAAAGGGCCGGTACGCCAGTACTATGCTAACAATAAACGCCCGGCCCGGAATAAACGCCCCGGGGCGTACCCGGGGCGCTATGTTCACCGAAAAATAGCATAATCCGGAGTAAACGCCTCCTTCTTAAACACATAGCGAAAAACACCCTGACCACAGATAGTAAACGCCTCCCGCCCCCCCTTCGAATTTTTGGGGTAAACGCCCCGGGGCGACGTTGGCGAGTTGTTCGAGTGAGGGGAATTGGAGCTGTTCCTGAAGCAGGCAAGGGGATGCTCTGCATATAGACATAGGGAGGGAAATGTTGACAAAATGGGTGCTGTAGGTACATGTGTTGCGGAACAGAAAAACAGATCCATACAATGCACCCAAACATTGCTCGTACGCACCGACAGGACCGCAAGTACCTTAAAACGGTGGATGTGCTCAATATAGCATTGCTGTATGATTGGAATGGTGTTCCTCTAACCAAGGAGAGGTCTATTTGACGCGCAAAGCGTGCCCAAGCGCTCATGGGCGTAGCAAACCTCGAAACCTGTGCTGCGGACTGTCTTTTGATTTTTCAATCGAATGGTAACACTACTCCGTAGGTTTCCACAGATCAGCTGATCAGATCCGCCGAACACGCGCAAGGTCTAACGCACATCGTATGTTTTGAAGGAGGGGAGGTTTTTAGTCTGATGTTGGTCGTCCTATGGCTGTGATACTACGAGTACCACACACATATTGTAGTTACCGCCCTGCAAAATCGTGCGCAAGCGCTGACAGGAAGAGCCAACCTTGAGCCTTAACATGAAGAGCTCAATGCTGACCGTCTCATGATGAATGTGTTTTGTACATATTAACAAGCTGCTAGCCGTATCGCGATTAACACCGCGCCCTCTCCTGTCTCCCCCCAGTACACCTACTTCCTCCAAGGGGTTTGCACATGTGGGGATGAAGAGCCTAGAGTCCACGCCCATGGTCTGCAGCTGAGCGACCCTCCAACCATGTATACCTCCAGGGATGTGCATACGCAGTAATGACGAGCCTGGAGTCCGTGCCCACGGCGCTGCAGTTGGACAAGCGCACGTCCACCTTCCAGAAGTTCCCCATGTTGGCCAAGGATGGCGAGGCACGAATGAACTACCTGGCCAAGGTATATCGTGACGGCAGATATATGTATCTCGTGTGAACTGCAGCAGCGGGTACGATATGCACGATATGTAGGCGTGGTATACCAAGTAGGTTGTAACTCGCCGACAATATGCACGTTCGCGCACTGATACAATACTTTTTCTATTTTGACTGATAGATTCACATGCTCATACAAGTCATTCGCTATAGGTACGCAACCTACCTGCAGCAAACCCCTCAAGGGGTCGACGATCTCTCAATTCGGCACGCCTATTGGCGTGCTACATTGTTCAATGCCTCCACAAGGAGTTCTAGTTTTGCACTCTCACCGGATGGCCCCCGCCACCTGTGTAGTTTACGACGTCATCAAATAAATATACCCCAGCGTGAGCTCCTCGCGAGAGCCACGGGTACCTCAAGTTAGTCATATACGTAAACCAAAAACTGGAAAATGCTGTGGCCGTAGGAGGAGCAAACAAAAAAACTGTGAATGTATGTACACTACTGTACAAAACACCTATTAATAGGAAAATGAGCAATAACAAAAGCGGGCTGAGGTTCAAAGGGAAATAACAATTTCTGGAGACTATGTAAAACAATCCCATCCGTACCGCTAAAAACCGCTGTGGCCCCAGGAGGAGAAAAACAACAATGGATGGGCCATGCTAGGCAGCCGACCTGGCAGGCCTCCAACTGCACTTCGGCAACCTGCACGAGAACATCACGGAGGACGACCTCTGGGAGATCTGCTGCTCGTTTGGGGAGGTGAAACGAGGGAGTACATACATACATGAATATATGCGGCGGGTTTCGGCGTATGTTATATTGATACTTGTGAACCTGGTGTATCGTTTATATAAGCCAAAACCAAGAGTACAATGCACCTGGGTCTACTTGTGTTTACGCTCGAAACCGGAGAGGGTGGCCTTCTGAACGTTCTCACGTTCTAAGGCCGGTCGAATCCGGGACCCTCATAATCTTCTAGAAATACGTTACCAAAACACGAAACGTTCGGACATTGCCTGCGCGACACTCCCGAGCGAGGAACTGACTGAAGGTTGAACTTCACGCGCGTGCCTTGTGCGTCGAGCTCTCGCTTACTCGAAGTTGTTGGCCTGAATATTCCCGGGGGGTGATGATGGTGATGTATTGGTTGATACAAGCGGATTTGTATCCGCATCTTTATCGACGGGGCAACATATTCTCTGCGTTACATATATACTTCGTACACAAAACGGAGGACACTTTGTTGTATATGGACGTTTTTTTGCGAAACCGGAACTCAAGTTCTATGCGATTTCGCTTTACAAACAATAGTACGCGGAATTCAGTTATATATTTGACCAAACTTGCACGTTTAGGTTTGTGTTACTCGTAGTATTCGTGCGTATTCATACAACAAAGACAGCTAGACTAACGTTTGCCGGGGGCGCCATTCTACTGTAGTACTGTACTGTACTGGGTAAAATAAAAGCGAGGTTTGTGGAGCGATAATTTAACAGCGCGATGATGTAATTTAGCGACCAGTTGCTTCAACCGTGTCTGGTACTTGTCTGTGTGTGATGATTACCGGTGTATGTTGTATTTGTATTTGCCTTTGTAGTTGTATTACTGTAGTGCTACTTTAATATATATCCACGGATTGCGAGTGACCTACACTTATTAGTCTTTTACCGCAGCTCCATGGTAACTCGATCGGACACAATGCAGATGGACGCCCCAAGAACGCCCCACGGACGCCCCGCGGCAGCCCCGCCAACGCTCCACGACCCCCCACGGGCGCCCTGCGGGTGTCCCACACGCGACTCACAGGCGAATCACGGGCGACTCGCAGGCACTCCATGTGTTACCCACGGGAAACCCGCAAACACCCCACTACACCGCATGGACACCTCCCCGAGGACCCCAACGGGCACCCCATGGACACCCCATGGACTCCCGACGGGCACCTCACGGACACCCCACGGACGCCCCATGGGAACTCCACGACACCCCGTGGACACCCCACAGGCTCCCGGCGGGCAACCCATGGACAACCCACGGATGCCCCATAGGCCCCCCACGGGAATCCCACGGACGACCCACGGAAACCCCATGGACATTCTACCGACACAAAACGGACGCCGCACGAACGCCCCACGGGCGACCCACGTGCGGCCCACAGACACCCAACGGATACAGCTAGCCCTTAATGCGACTCGTGGAACACCCCACGGCGGTTCGCGTTTGGTGCTAAACATGTCTCTCTGCTCAAAACCTGACGTGTCCCGTTCCTGAGTTGCAGGGATGCGAGGATCTATGGTCATGCCACCACGCCCATGCGTGGCATGAGTGCACGCCCCTCTCTGGCCTCCCGAACTGAGGTATCTTTCCATACCGTAGTGAGCGATACTATGACAGAGGGGATAGCGCAGCAATGCCCAGATCCAACCTTCTTGGCTGGCGGGGCTTCTAAACTGAAAAACGACCCAATGTATTTGCAATCCTACTTTTATTCCAGAACACTAATCAGGTACTGTATCACTCTGTCTTGAGTACAAAATACCGTACGGATGAACTATTTTGATTTACAACCCATATTTATACTTCGGGACAGAGCGGTGGTCTTAATCCTGATGTTGTAAGTATACACTATATGTGTCGCCATTTTCTGATTATTAAAAGCGTTGCTCGTACACCAATGCAATGTTTTTAGTTAAGCCAAACCGGGTTTCGGGTGAGGTGTGCAGTTGGTCTCCTGTTGTGAGAAATCTGGTAACCATTGGGCACCCTTTCGATAGTTGCTTGCCGTCGCTGTCATTGCCGTTTTCGCTATCCACCGGCCGCTTCTGCTGGTCGAACAGGTTATCCAGATCCTTCTGCGCGACGACGAGGCCAACGAGCGGAAGCGCGTCGCAATCGTCACCTACGCCGACAACGAGAGCGCTAGCGCCTGCCAAAACAAAATGGATGGCTTGATCGTGGCCGACAATATATTGGCGGCAAGAGAGAGTGGCAGGGAAAAGCACGAGTGGGGAGTTACTACTGTAATGCGTGGGTAAGACTGTCGTTTGTTTGCGTCGCAGTGTCTGGAGGGGGCTACTGTAGTGTCTATATTTGAGTTTTGATGGTTTTGGTTGGAGGGGATACTCGGTGGAGTCCCGTCGCGTCGACGTGGCACGGCAGTGACCCTATCTACGAGCGCAACGATTAACTTAGTATGTTTGTGTTTTGCCTTGCCTTGTTTCGCTGTTATTTAGGAGTATTTTCCTTCTAGAAATGTACCAGGCATGAGCCTGTAGTCGCGCTACCACCGACTATACTATAACCTCGAGTCTTAGTGTTTGTAAGTCATCAACAAAATTTACTACAATGAACCGGTTCGTCGTGGTTTGTGCCTCCTGCCCGGGAGATAAGGGGATTGCAACGACGCGAACCAGGTCTCCCACGCTACCTCGCAAGCGTATCCCTTGTCATGGGGGTCTCCGTAACCCCCCCCCACGTATGAGACATGCTATGGTAGCGGCCTGCCTAAAGGTTCGGAAACCTCCACCCAAAAACCGAATTTGACATATAATAGATACCTGGTAAATATGACACTCAACCTAAAGGAAGATCCCCCGGGCTACTGTGGATGTTTTACGAACCAAATTGCTAACAAGAATGCCGTTCCAAAGCTTTTGTGTAGTTTCATACCTGGTATTAAATGTTCCAGGAGCCCCTCCAGTGATAACTGCCTTGCCTTTCCGCACTACGGCGGCCTCCACCTCACTGTATTAGGCCTCTACCACACTGTAGTGGCATGCATCCTACCATGTAGCTCGTGGTCCGTTCATTTGTTCACGGGAATGGCTCTGGTCGTGAGCTGTCTAACACCACCCACCGTGCGATAAAACCGCGCCAAGTCGACTGTTTTGGTATGGAACCCCACAACCAGCCACGCCGATTCGCCGAACCCATCGTTTCACGCCAATCCACCAATAGCACAATTCGTTTATCAACAAACCAACAAATCCTTTCATCAACCCGTCGACACAATGATGAGAGGCAGGTGTCCTTCTGCAAACCCGATTCCACCACGACATTCCCCCCCGAATCCCCCTCCTGCAATTGGGAGCCGGACGACGACGAAACAAAGGGAGTCGTGAAGCCGCATGACGTACACCGTTCCAGCCTCACGGGGAAACTAGGTGGGATGCCCGGAATTGACGGTGGTGGTACATTTGATCCAACTACCTCCTGCGCTGGTCTCACATCCTCTATCGCGGCTGCTGCTGCCTCACTGATCGTGGGGAACATCTCGGTTGGGGATGATCTCTAGCCTTGGCCTTTAATTGTTTTAGGTGCCATTTTGTTTCGACTTATCAGAGCGGGTTTGTACTTGGGTTTGGCTGGGTCGAGATCGGACAGAGGAAGAGTTCCGTCGAGCTCCTCCCCGCCACCACATACAAAGCCATCCAGACAGCCAACGTCATGCTAACCGCCGCCCTCGGTAACTGATTTGGTGGCGGCTCCATCCTTTGCGCTGTGTCGGCCTTCGGCAACGTATTCACACCGCAGGTTTGTTGATTATTGAAGCACTAGACGGGGCGGCGCGCCATCGATTATCATCTTTGACACTGATAACAACATCTACGAATGGCATTCGATGAAGACCATTGAATGGGCCTCAATAGAGTTCGAGAACGTATTTTGGGGTTAGCGGGAACAATCTGTCCGCCCTTTGCTTCTTGGCTCCATTTGTGACGCATGCTACGGTAGCCTGCATGCAGGTGCACCATGTTTTTGCCTTATAAGGGTGGTCACTTGAGAAGCTCTATACCTCACCTAAAAACTGATTTTGAAAGAAAATGTTGGGCTACTCGATGAACAATCCCATGGCCTAAGGGCCCGTTTTAACGAAGAACAAATATTTGGTGCTGGTGCGTGTGTTGACCAATGAAAAGCGAATTTGAATTTTTATTTTTCCAAATTGAATTTATTTTATACTCGTTAATATGGGCCCTAAGTGCATATTGCAACATACTGCAAAGAAAATAGGAAATTCCGACGGTTTTGGGTTAAGGAGCCTTTAATAGGTCATTCAGACTGCCTTTAATAGCCTGTGATAGCCTTTAATAGATCATTCAGACAGCCTTTAATAGCCTTTAATAGCCTTTAATAGATCATTCAGACAGCCTTTAATAGCCTTTAATAGCCTTTAATAGATCATTCAGACAGCCTTTAATAGCCTTTAATAGCCTTTAATAGATCATTCAGACAGCCTTTAATAGCCTTTAATAGCCTTTAATAGATCATTCAGACAGCCTTTAATAGCCTTTAATAGCCTTTAATAGATCATTCAGACAGCCTTTAATAGCCTTTAATAGCCTTTAATAGATCATTCAGACAGCCTTTAATAGCCTTTAATAGCCTTTAATAGATCATTCAGACAGCCTTTAATAGCCTTTAATAGCCTTTAATAGATCATTCAGACAGCCTTTAATAGCCTTTAATAGCCTTTAATAGATCATTCAGACAGCCTTTAATAGCCTTTAATAGCCTTTAATAGATCATTCAGACAGCCTTTAATAGCCTTTAATAGCCTTTAATAGATCATTCAGACAGCCTTTAATAGCCTTTAATAGCCTTTAATAGATCATTCAGACAGCCTTTAATAGCCTTTAATAGCCTTTAATAGATCATTCAGACAGCCTTTAATAGCCTTTAATAGCCTTTAATAGATCATTCAGACAGCCTTTAATAGCCTTTAATAGCCTTTAATAGATCATTCAGACAGCCTTTAATAGCCTTTAATAGCCTTTAATAGATCATTCAGACAGCCTTTAATAGCCTTTAATAGCCTTTAATAGATCATTCAGACAGCCTTTAATAGCCTTTAATAGCCTTTAATAGATCATTCAGACAGCCTTTAATAGCCTTTAATAGCCTTTAATAGATCATTCAGACAGCCTTTAATAGCCTTTAATAGCCTTTAATAGATCATTCAGACAGCCTTTAATAGCCTTTAATAGCCTTTAATAGATCATTCAGACAGCCTTTAATAGCCTTTAATAGCCTTTAATAGATCATTCAGACAGCCTTTAATAGCCTTTAATAGCCTTTAATAGATCATTCAGACAGCCTTTAATAGCCTTTTCTAGATCATTCAGTCAGACCAAACGTGCTACCTCCGTCTATCGTAGCTCGCGTGTTGTGCACCTACGCTCGGGCCGTCTCAGAAAATCGTTAGCGTGCGGTTTCACGACGTATTCACAGACAATATCGATGTAGCCCCAGAGATCCGCGAACGCGCTCAATATTTCCTGTTCAGCTATTTTTTCTTCGTGTCCAGGTCGGCAAAATCAGATACATAACGGCGATTTAGTATTCTTGATGTTGCGGAAGGTGCCAGTATGAGCTTTGCAATAGTCGACACACACCAACGTGGGGCGCATGGTTATAAAGTTTGTTTAATGAGATCAGCACCTTGCCCGAGTCATGATATTTGACAGCAACACACGCCTTCTTCCCTGTGCCTCTCTTCCGTCATCCTGTCCTCGTACTAATCCCCCCTCTCCCGCCCCATCTTACTCTCCTTGTGGTCCCTATCCCCCCCTCCCCTCGTCGTTGTCAATGTGCACGTCGGGTTAAAACGGCAAGTTGCCGGAGACTACGGTAGCCGTCCTCACCGCGTTTGCGAGAGGCACATTCACTTCTCGTTTGGCGAGAAGCTTTTTGAAGAATAAAGGGGGGCCACCTTTGGGTCCTTTGTAATGCAGCAGCTCAAATACCCTTGCCCGGGTGACTACCCTATTCCTTCGCGGTTTGAGCGTTCGTGACGTTTTTGTTTCGCAATATTTACCGCCACAAGTAATACCGGTATGTACTAAGACCAACTATGAGTGAGTATGGAGCCAGTTGTTCGAGTGCCGTAGACGTGGTAGTGAAAATCATGGCATCACACCCCCCCCCTACCGTGTAGCCCCAGTCCTCAGCGCGCTATGCAGGATTGTCTTGGAGAGGATGGCGTGCCGGACAATTGCGCAGACTGGTCGGTTCGAAATGGTTTGGATTTGGGAAACGAAGGCTCCATGAAAATGCACTTCTGTATCTGATCCCGCCACTTTCTCATAAATGTATCTCAGACTATGTTAGGACGGCCGACGATTGTCCGGCTTTCGAACCGACTGACCTGCTCGGGATGGAATCGTCATGCAATAAATTCCGTGGCACGTATGGTAAAGGCTTGCCGGAGAGGATGATGTGCAGGGATTCGGGGTAAAGTCTTCTCCCGCCGTCAGGGGAAATATTATATGGGGCGCCTTGAGGAAGATCTGAAAGAGCAGCACCAAGCTTGGAGGGTAACTGGGATAGCACAGAAGACCGGCAGCTGGTTCGGACGGGTCGAGGGCGGGGTGGAGGGCAGAGCGTGTGGTGTGGACGAGTAGAGCTGCAGTGCAACACGTGACGGTTGAAATCGATATACGGACTGTTTACACCAATGCGCAGGGGGGGCTCCTGCTCGAGGGACTAATGTCTGGGGCTGGCCATCGTCGTCATGATGCGTGCCTTCCCATGCCTGTAAATAGCTACCGGGTGTGGCATAATGCCTCTAGGACTTCTTCGGCATTGCATTGGCTTCCCCCAATACGCGTTCTGTCAGATTTTAGTGTCTGTATTTCGTTTTTCGTTTTCGTTCTTTGTTCGTTTCTCTTTTTCTTTTCGCTTCTTGCGAGACGTGCGTATTCAGAGTTCTTGTCGGTTGCTTCTGTTTTCGTCATTGTTGTAAAAATATATCCCTGTACCGATTGACAAAGCCAAAGAAAGGTGCCCTATGAAATCAAGTAAACAACACACGTCACGATCCCTGCGATTGACGAAAACCACCCTATTACAGTACTTGTACCTGCTCATGTCAAATACTACAGGGGTCCGCATCTGAGATAGACCTGTTTTTTTTATTCTGCCGATACCTTTACTGAAATAATAAAGGCAACAAAATCACACGCCGTTTGTGCCTAACGGTGCCGTGAGTGAAAATGAAAATTCGCGTTTGCGTCTTTTTGTTTTTCGTGTATTTTTTTGTTGTTATTCACCTTCGAAGACAGATTTCGTATGGGATTCCAAATGGCCAATTTTCAATACACCTTTTTTCCGAAGGTTACGATAATCACATTCTAGATAAAATATTCAAAATGTGATCACAGATAATTGTGGTGATAGGCTATACGATCATCATGCAACTTGTTTTGGTGAAACATATTCATTTTTGATGGCGCTGAAAAACTTTCAGTTCTGGGTTTTATCAAGGACTATCATGGGAGTCACCGGGACGGGAATTCCCATAGAGAATGGGACGGGACGGGTATTCCCGTCCCGTCCCATCGTGAAATGCCTCCCGTCCACGACCTCCCGTCCCATCCCATCATGTTTTCCTTACCCATTTCCGTCCCATATGGCCGAAATAGTATCCTCCCGTCCTCCCGTCCCCATCTTGCTTCCCATCCCATCGTCGGATACTTTCTCCCGTCCCATCACTTCCCATCCCGTTGGCAGGATGATTTATCCCGTCCCATCACTTCCCATCCCGTTGGCAGGATAACTTATACCGTCCCACTTGCTTCCCGTCCCGCTATCCCCGTACTCCCGTTCCCATGACCATTGTGGACATGCTGCTCCCATTGTCAGTTCCCATCTTCCTCCCATTTGCGCTTCCCACTCAACCTCCCAAATCTCCCATTTGCACTTCCCACTTATCTCAGTTTCAGTAGAAGTTGTATTTCATATTTATTAATATTATATGTGAATCTTGGATTTAATTATTTATTGTTGTGGTACGCTGTCAGCTCTCCCATTTTTATTTTTTTATTTTTTCACTTTTGGAGAGAGACGCACCACACACGCACCACACACACACGTTCCTCATGGCGGAATCGGCCGGTGGTGGCTCGGCTTCTGAGCCTCCGGCACAGCCAAGTCGGTCATTTGCGATCAGTGGTACTCCCGTGAATAAGATGGGTGCAGGCGTTGGGAGAAACAAGCAGACGTCAGGGATTTGGAAGTATTGCGTGGAGTTCGAGCCAGCTGTGGACAAGAAGAACGTGAAGTGCATGGTGAAACGAAAGCTGCCCGCGTCGAGGCTTGGGGGAGGCGGGGTGTACGTCCCGTTGAGCATTTATGTCCCGTTGACAACGTCCCACATATCCCCAGTGGGCTTCCCGTTGTCTTTCCCATCGACACTGGCATTTTTCCCATTGCCTTTCCCGTTGTCTTTCCCATCGACAATGGCAATTTTCCCATTGTTTCCCGTCCCACTATAGAACGTGATAGTCCCATCCCATCTCGTCTGAAAGATCGGAGCCATATTCGATTCCCATCCCGTCCCCATCAATAAAAAACTCCCATCTTCCCGTCCCGTATCCGTCCCGCCTAGAAAGCATGTGGACATTTTCCGTCCCGTTCCCGTCCCGTCTAGAAAGCATGGGACATTTCTCGTCCCGTTCCCGTCCCGTCTCGTCTAGACGAAAATTGTCCCGTCCCATCCCGTCACAACGGGAGCAGAAAAACTGACGATGGGATCCCGTCCCGTTGACAACGGGAGCCCGAAAATTTTCCTGCTGCGGCGGGCTAAGGACTCCCGTTCCGTCCCACACGGTGCCTGCGGCACCATGATAGTCCTTGATATTTATATCGGTTCTCGATTCCTAATAATAAACTTTCTCTTCTTTGCCGATTGTTCAGTTTTGTTTGACTTTGCATATTACCCAATCGTTGTTTTTCGGCGTGTGTGCATTTTTCTGAGGGCCGCTCTTAGCGCCCATGTGGCTACTATATACAGCCGACAATTAATCATATATGCCGTGCAAAGTAGAGATGAGCAGTGATAGTCGATACGCCCAGCAGGTGTTTGCACACTTGTACATACGAAAGCAAGGCCATGTATCTCGCCCCGTGAATTTTTCGTTGTGTGTCTTCATAACGAAAACCAAGCCCGTGTATCTCGCTCAACTAATTATTTCGTGTACCGGGGACTACATCATCCGGTGTCTATGGGTATCACTCGGATTCAGTAGGCTTCAAGGTATTTTCAGTTTGAAGTTCGTTTTGGGCGATTTCATAGTCGCGTGAACCATGTGCTAATTTGACCGGTCCTTTGTTACTCCTTTCTAAGGTGATAGTTCATAACTTAGTATTACTTACAAAACCTGCTTTAAGTTGTCTCCTTGTTTCCGTAGAAAGCGAGAGTGGATCACTCCTCACTTAGCCCTAGAATATGGAGTCGAGAAATTGCATACTTTGAATCTTTAAACCAAGTACCAAGGGCCCGAGAGTTTCCCTCCAAAGCTAAGAAAGTTTACACATAAAACGATAGACAATCATCAATGTCAGTACTAAAATTAATATTCAAACAGACAATTTGAAACCCAAATATCCTAGGCAAAACCCCCGCTGTGATCGACACTTTTGTAACCCGGCAGACTTGTCACCATAATGTTGGCTGGACCACACTCGCACAATCCATGTTTTCTTCAATTGCTGTGCAATCCGTGTGTGCAGGGGATTGTTAAATGTGCCAATTGTTTACCCTCATGCGTCCTCCACAATATATGTCACGATAAGCGTAACCATCGCGCCGCATAAGGAGGTAGAGTTCCCCTGTGTAGCCAATCAGTAAAGTGGCTGGTAGTTGTCAGGCAATAGGATAGTCCATCCGCTATCGCAGTAGAGGGGACAAATGTTTTCAGCATTGGCTTTGAAGCGAGGTACACTATAGCAGCCCTTAATTGTTTGTGCAGCCGTATCGTAGGATGTGATCATATAGCCCTAACACGAAGATTAACGTTAGGGAGGTAACGTTTACTGATGAGGAGGTATTTTCGTACGCTAAAGAAGTGTGCCATTGATACGTAATACCCGTATGAGGTCCCAGCCCCGGCCCAGTGTATCTAATCTGACTCGCATCCGGCGTGTCAGAGTGAGGCACGCGCTTCTGTAAGCAAAACATCCTGCGAGTTAGTGACCCCGCGGAGGAAATCTCGAGAGTGGGGGCTGACGCGGTTTCACCAATATTCCATCTACCCTGCCAACACCACTATTTCACACCTCTGATAGATCAAATCCCATTCAGAAGATCTCAAGGTTTCTCGATCGATAGATCGTATTTTCCGGTCGGGGTCTGTAGGATATAGCTCTTATACACATTTTTTCCTGGGGGCATATTATTGATCCAGACCCTTCGCACATGCTTGCCTTGGTGGGATGTGTACATACGATCTACAAGGTCTGCACATATTAGTGGAGTGTGATCGAAATACAATGGCGCGACCTACATCGGACGTGATTGATGTAATCTATATGATCTTCTGAATTTATACGTATTGTATTTCGCTGATGGGATCTGTATGATCTTGATATTTCGCAAATGTTTACCAGGGGTGGGATATGTTCGATCTGCAGGACCTGCTGTGTGCCCGCGGTTGACGTATACTAGTACTTGGTACACTAGAACAGTGCCGGTATCACAGCCCGTACCTAAACTATTCATGATAAAAAGAAGGTCGACGCTACCTTGGCAATTGTCGATGAAGATTCCATGCACACACTAGCCTCCGATTCATCAGCACACACTAACGGGAAGCTGAAGCAAAGCATAGGAATGACAATTATGGGGGAAGCTGCTCGTGCGACTTTGCAGCCGCAGGTGGTCTCACTACACTAGCAGACGGGGAGGTGGTTCCTCTTCGGATTCTGGAGTCGATATTATCGAATTGCCGGAGGATGCGGTTGAGGATGCCGGCAGTGCTGACGCTTGTTTTTCTAACACATACTTCTATAGGAATGTAGGTTGCAAGATGCATACTCGTAGCACCTTTTATTGGTTTTCATGGTATGACAGGACTTAACCCGTATTCATATAATTATGATAACCCTAAGTACGAGGCATGTTCTACCTTCCCAACACATTCACAAAAACGGTGAGCTTCTTCACGGAGAGCTGCCGCCCATGTATTTGTTGCCATCTGTACGCCGAATAAAACTGTCTCTTGATTACAACGTAAACGTTCGCCAGGGTCCAACCAACCTAATCTCGCTCATATTTCGCACACGTTTGCCAACGTGCGATTCGTGTGATCTATATTTTGCACGCTTGGTTTGGGTTGTCGGGGTGGAATCTGAATGATGTTCGATATCTAGAGTACGTTATCGTTTCCGGTGGGATCTGTGCAATCTGCGGGTCTATATAACGTCTTATGGGTGATATTCGAACGACCTAGCTCGTACGCACGTGTTTTCGTTGGTGGGATATGTATGATCTAGACTGTTCACACAGGTTTGCCTCGGTGGGATCAGTATGATCTATATTATCTGTACATGCACGCCGATTGTGATATGTAGGGTCTGGGGGATTTGTATCATGTTTGACTGATGAGATCTGTATTTTGTAGAAATCACATATGTATCTAGATATACTCAGTATGATCTAGGTAGTTTACACATGTTGTCTGAAGTGGAATTTGTGTCATCAAGATCCTTCGCAAATGTTTACTCGTAGTGCACCAAGAACCCCGATCCCACGGCCGTTACCTCGAATGACGGTGCGACGGTTCGCCTTTCGCCCTCTCGATTTACGGTTCGCGCTTCACGCCCACGGTCCCCGGCGGCCCCTGCGGAGGGTTCAATATATTTCTGCACATTGTGGGTGAAAGCAGGGTGAAAACTGAGATCAGATCCGGGTGGGATCAGTAGCTGGTGCCAGCACGCAGTGAAACATCCTGCCCCCTCTTCGCACTCTGCTCCCACCCGAACCTGATCCCACTCGGTTCTGATTCAATTAGGCACCCTGCTCCCACCCACAATGTGCATATATGTAATCAGCCCTCGGCAGGAGCCGCCGGAGGACGTGAGCGCCAAGCGCGAAGCGTGAACTGGCATCCCACGTATCGGTCGTAGGATTAGGGTACTGGGTGCACTACGAGTACACTGTAAAACCTACCAGGTATATAACAACAATCTGGGTGCACCATTATTTCCACCTAGCTGGGTGCACGGATTTTGTTCGCACAAACGCACCATCACCTGCCGAAGGAAATTGTGTACCCCAGTGTATTGGTTCGTGTAATCCTGCGTAGCGGGATGTTTGGAATCCCTTTACGGTCTCCAATATGCTGGTAGACTGGACCGTGTGCATGTCCCCTCCAAAGTCAACTTTGTGTGTACATATATATTTCCTACTCGCCGTGGCCCGCCTTTTTGTCCGCGTCCATTAAAGCTGTATTATCTTCGGATGCTGCGACAGACGGGGAGGACGAAGGTGGCAACGAGAGGGTACCGGACCCCCTGTCCTATAGAGCGTGGCGCTTGACATCTAGAGTGTGTGTGTATCATTTTGCTCTAGTAACTAATCACCATCATCATGCCCGTTATATCGCGTTGCATGTTACATGTGACGCCTGGTGTCTATGTTATATCGGTATGTATATAACGTATTTTTAACAACGTCTACCGGTGTAGTGTGTCTTTACGCACACCTGTGCGGAACGCTGTACTAGCTGGTATTATCATATGATACACTTAATATTTCTTTGAAGTGTGATATTCTAGTATGTATGTACTATGTATTAGTTCATCCTTTAAAGTGCTATTATGTTCGTCTCAACATATTCCTTTCGCGTGTCTTTCCCTCTCATATTTTTCCACTTATATATTCAGGTGACGGAGCGTACGGCATCAACAGAAATGACAACGAGATGTTTCTGCAGGCTGACTACGAGAGAGTCGCGCTAGAAACGAATATAAATTAGGAACATAGCGACACCCTGTCCGCGGGTTTATTTGGTTGGAGATAAATAAAGAGACGGGGGGCTTAATACCACGATCTGCGGCGTTGTGGGTAGTTTTAACCATTGACAGGTCCCCGCCGCTCGCGCAATCGGGCTTCCAAGGGTTGCACGAGAAGGGGAGTTGGGAATGGGCATTGGCGGCATGTCACGTTACGGTGTCGGTCCCCCCGGGCGGTTGTAATTTGTGTGCACACAAATACGAGCAGATGTAAGCGACGGTTATTAAGGGTATACATTTAGATACCTTGCAAAACATCGTGCACATGGTGTATGGGGAATTTGCAGCGTGTTTGACTTTTGCAACGTGTGTGTACACATGCTGCCAACACTGTCGAGGTACTAAACAATGGCAGTATTTTTGCTCTTACAAGCCGGGCAAGGTGACCGCCCTGGTGAGCTGAAAAGTGTTTGAATGCCCTGCTGTACGGTATATTGAGGTGTATCAATGACACTGACAGGGTGCTGGACCCCCGACACTGGAAGAGTGTCTCCAAATGAAAGTTCGGACGCCCTGCCGTCCTTCAAGGGTGTCACACGCTGTTCAAAGCTATGTTTTGTTTCGTTTTTGGGAAGGTATCAAACACTCTGTCGGCAGGGCGGTGTTTGAGAAAGAACATGACAATGTATACCACATTTGGGATGTTACACCCTGTACAGTATTTAATAAAATCGGCAGACTCAACATTTTGCCAGATAAAGGCAGGGTGTTAAACGCTGTACACAGTTCTTTATAAATTCAAAACAATGGCGGGGTATCAGAAACCTTATCTTGGCAGGGTGTTTCGTGTGATACTTTGACAGGGTGTCAAACCCTGTACAGCATTGGCACACACTGTCAGAGTTTTAGCACGGTGTCTCATCTTGTACACTATTATTTTCCGCCAAAAGACACTGGCAGGGTGTTTGTTAGGCGTCATATTAACACCGTGCCAAACTTCTGACAGGGTGTGGTCACCCTGTACAGCATTGAACACCCTGTCAGAATTTGGGCAGGGTATCAAACCCTGTGCAGCATTACGACACCCTGCCAAACCTCTGACAGGGTGTCACACCCTGTACAGCATTGGGACACCCTGTCAGAGTTTTGGGAGAGTGTAACCCCTTGTACAATGTCATTTCCCGCCAAAAACACTGGCAGGGTGTCAGGCGTCAAATGCTGACAGGGTGTCTACGTCAAATACTGGCAGGGTGTCTACGTCAAACCCTGTACAGCATCCGACACACTGCCAGAAACGTCAACAGGGTGTCACACCCTGTACAGCATTGGGACACCCTGTCAGATTCTAGGCAGGGTGTAACCCCTTGTACAATGCTCTTTCAAGCCCAAAACACTGGCAGGGTGTCCCACGTCAAATGCTGGCAGGGTGTCTACGTCAAATGCTCGCAAGGTGTCTACGTCAAATGCTCGCAGGGTGTCTACGTCAAATGCTGGCAGGGTACCCAAGATGGCCACGTGTGTAGGGTTAATAGTATTGATATGGTACACAGCGTCGCTCGACCATTGCATCGAAAAAGTGGTGAACCTTCTTGCATATAAAATCCCGAGTCACGTGGCTACCGTGTTTGACGTGAGATACCACAACTCTATGAGCTATATTTGCACCACAGTAAATCCCCGCTGGTGAAGAAAACAACCTGAATAAAACGGCAGATATATCACCTTTGTAAGTCACTGTAGATACACCCCCCCCTGGGCCGGTACGGGTTATAAAAGGCATATCAAATGTGTACACTCCAAGTCCGCTACCTGTAGGCCCGTATGATAAATGCACAAGAACACTTGTTCCCGGCATCCACCCCATATGGCTTTTTCCATCGAACATCACAGTCAGCATCACAACAGTGGCACCATACTTTCCGCGGTGATGTTTCCTCGGAAGTATCACCAACCAGCCTTTGGATGTTGAAGCAAGTACGGTCTGGTGGCTGGCTTCCCCAGATTTTGAACAGGAGGAACTACCGGTATCATGGTCGGTATGTGTTATACTTATGAGCACAATCAGAACACCAAAAGTCTTTTCAGGTCAGAAATATATATGCTTTACGGGTACATAACATACAATCGATATAGACCCACAAATGAAAGACGGCCTAATGCGAACAACTGGCCCTTGTTTGCAGGACGCTTACAAAATACATATATGGAAATAGGCTCAACGGGGAGCGCTACCTCAAATCCTATGTAAACGCCTAAGCTCAGTAGACTTTACCGCACCACTGAATTATTATCTAGGATAAAGTATGGAAATCGGGGAAACTTATATTATATACCTTTTAGTGTGGTCGATCAATTCTTCCAAAAACAAAAACGCCTATTTATTTCGAGACCAAGCTCATAAGGGTCGGGGCGGGGTCGGGTTTGGCGTTAGGGATAGGGTTAGGGTTAGTGTCTAAATTAGTGTTTTCGGCGTTTTTCGAAATATTCGGTCTGATAACACTGGAACCACACGCGGGCCACAACCAAGTCCCCGATTTCTATACTTTATCCTATATAATAATTCAGAATTGCGGTAAAGGCGACTCCCTAGCTCAAGGTTTTTAAAGTATGGCATCACACCTAAATTCCAAGGCTTGATCAGCTTGGTCAGGTGTTTCTCGTTAGCAGGCCCATGCTGAACTATTGCATGTTACTATGACACCCCCCCATGATTGTCTCATGTCAAGATCTACGTAATCGTTCGTGTATTTCAAACCGATTCTGAAAATAGCACCGCCTTGTTAGCATCCCCCCTCGTACTCGTGCCTGGAAGCGTGAAAGTGTGGCAAGTGTCCCGGTTTGCGCTGTCACCCCCCCATAGAAACAAACCCTCCGGTACATACTCGTAGGTGGTTGGGCCAAGTATAAAGCAAAATTCACCCATCCTACATACCTGGTAGATATTACGCCTCTATAGGACCCACCCACCGGCGGCAAACAAATCAAGACAGGAATAACACATGTCAAACATCACCGGGATACGTTAGATACCACCGGACAATGGGAAACCAGAGTACATCGCATGAAGCGGTGGTGGACTAGTAGTAGTTGTTGCTATTAATAGCAGCTTTACTGTGCCGGCGACGACGACGCTAGCAGCTGCGTTGGTAGCAGTGACGGCAACATGTCCGACACAAGTAAAGTAGTGGCGAGACGTGTAACGGCAGCAGTGCGGCAGAGGTAGCGCTGCTATAGCTGCGCTAGCGGAGCACCGATGGCGGCGGCACTAAAAACGATAGAGGTGGTGGTAGCAGTGGCAGCGTCCGTACCAAAGCGGTAGTGTTGGTAACTAAACGATACACAGAACCACAGCCGCCGTAGCCAATGCAATACACCGGGGGAGCAGTTGTGATAGGAATTGGCGACGGTTCAGGCGGTACCAGTAACACTGGCGGGGGTAAAGGCGATGCATGCCGTAGCGGCAGCGTCACTGAAGCCGCAGGCGATACTAGCGTTGATATCATCGACAGCGACGGTAATGTAGTTGGCGCACGTATCCTTCCAAGTGTAACGGCATCGCAACCACCAGTATCACGCAGCATCTTCGGTAACGGTGCCCATGGTACTTCTGTGTGCAGAGGAGAGCCGTAATTCGGGATTAGAGAGTCGAGCTAGACACGGGCTATGGTTTGGGTAGCACCCAGTATTTCTGACCCGGCACACTGGAGTAGCTCCATACCTCACGCAAACGTGACGTAGAGACTAACGATAGTATCAACCGAATAAAAACAATCCTATGAGCTCGATGTACACCGAATAGGAGTTGCACAACACTAATAAAAGCGACACCTGGTGGCGCCTCAGTTCAGGAGCTCTTAGACATGAGCGATGCTGAAGACGGCATGCAATGCTTTAAACCAGTCAGCATTACGATATAACCCTTCGACGAAAGGACGGTGTAGGACGTTTCGCTTGTTTTTGCGGGGAGTATATATAGCGTGGTCGCCTGAATACGTTCGAATTGATGCATGGTGATGAGCCGTTGTGAGTAAAGGTTTGGAATCAGTTGGCCCTTGAAGTGGATGACGCAGACTTGGTTACGGCTTTTGGGATTATATGCACCTGTTGGGGATCCACGCAGACAGTTCACAACTCCGCTCGGCAACAAGGTTTGCTTTGGGCTAGTACCATCAACCGATCGTGGGGAACGGACACTATCCAAAAAGGGTGCCGTCTCCGTTCTGTGAGCGAGCATATAGGTATATTCATCTTTCCCGTGATATATTTAAATTTATGTTTAAGCACCATCGTAAAATACCTAGTACAATTAAGCTTGTTAGTTATAGATGCGCGAACGTCTACGCAGCCCTCACGCATACCTGCAATGATGATTATTGTTAGCGGGGTCTGGTGGTAGTTATTTTGTGTCACAAACCAAGGGGCGCGATATCAGGTGCGCCGAGTAGAAATTGGCAGCGTGGTCGAGTACATCTTAGATTCCGGCCGAAACCAGACGTCGTTTCCGTCTTGTGCGATTGTTTCTTTTTCTTCGTTTTGTTAGGCAGCGCGTATTCCCCGTTTAGTAAAATATTCACACTAACAGGTAGTGCATTGCTCATTTGAGGAGCTCAATATTGCCTCAGTAAGCAAAACGTTTAACCTCGACCGTGGGACGAGTCTACTTCGGCTTTCGCTTTAGATGCGAAATACGGAATATAGGCTTTCCATACCACGATCACACACTAATTAAATCCACAGGATTCACGCCCTCTCATGTCGACTCGAACGATGTTGATACCTAAAACACTTCGGAGTCTACCGTATTTTACGAACGCACTGCCGAATTCCCACACAAGGTAGATAACAAACACTCAGCAAAGCAGACATTCAAACGATGCGCATTTGTATTAAAAGTTGAGAACTGCTGTAGAGCCGATCGTATTGGCGATTGATTCTCGGAACTATTGAGGGCCTTCGGGGCGTAAATAGAAATGCTACCACAGTCGGCATAAAAACCTGTCCGAGACCGATTGAGCAGGGGTGTCGACCGTATGTTTCATAGTTCCTGGTGTACACATCCCGGAGAAAGGCGGGGATCTGCATGACATTGATATCGCACTTCACTGCCATAGCAATACGTCACGGCAAAACGCCACGACACGCCTATGGCCATGCCGCGGTACTTACCTTGGCAGTAAAACATGGCACCGGCATGAGTTATGCTATATCTGGATGTTGATGTTTCAAACGCTTTGATGGTAGGCCATGACCACCTTGCAATGGGCCATCAATGTACTGACCGGGACCACCCTGGCATCAACACAAGCCATCAGGGCCTTGCCACATCATGCCATGCCAACCCCGTGCACCTTCATTGTACGCCATGGCATTTACGTGACCCATCACTGCACCCCATGGCGTTGGCATGAACCTCCATGGCACGCCATGTCTTTCCCACGAATTCCCACGCCACGCCATTGCATTGCCATAAACGAACGTGGATGTCACGCCAAGGTATTGCAATGATCCCCCACGACACACCATGGCATTGCCATGGGCAATCATGGTATTGCCATGGTGTATCATGATAATTCCATGGAAACCCATGTCATTGCCATGGCATTACTTTATTATACAATGTAATGGCATGACTATGACCATGCACCGCATTGAGCTGCCATGGCAAGACAGTATCGCTCTCCATGGCGACACCATGGATACACCATGGCGAGGGCATGGCAGTGCTTTCCAGTGCCATGGCATTGCAATGGAGATGCTATTGGCCGTACCATGGCGACATTGGATTTTCACAGGCCTTTCCATGACAATGCCATGGACCAATGCCATGTTGGTTTTCATGGAATGCTATGATATTGAGTGCCGTGACACCCGATTGCGTCGACCGTGGATACCCATGGCACCACCATGCCGTCTCAACCACTCGCCATGACAATGCGTGGGAGCCCATGAAGTGCCACGACGTACCACGGCAATGTCAGTGGCTGCCATGGCAATTGCCATCGACAGACCATGGCTACCCATGGCAGCCCAACAGTGCGTGGGAGCCCATCAAGTCCCACGACGTACCACGGCAATTTCAGTGGCTGCCATGGCAATTGCCATCGACAGACCATGGCTACCGATGGCAGCCCATTGGGAATGCCAAGACGCACGATGAAAGCGTAAAACAAATGTATGTACCCCGAACAGGAGCAAACGTTTCCTGTAGCGAATAACTGGTTCGACCACATATACGGCCCCGTTTTATTCTCCATACCATTACCTTATAACCATCAATCACCTTCAATGCCTAGCATGCACCACCCACCAACTCATCATGCAAACGTAGCACCCAGCACGATACCTACTGGGGGCACTTAGACTGCAGAAGTGTACGTGAAGTATGACGAGCACCAGTGGCGTTGAAACATTTCCAACCGACCGTCTCTACGACCCGCGCTGCGCCGTTAAACACGTTACATGTAGCGAATCGTTTCTGCGCATTTTCGGCGAATTCGGGTTGAAATTAGCCTAGGGTTTTGATGTTTGGGACCTGTTTGGTTTTTATATCAATAATTCTGACGACAATTTTGTTCTGGTGGATACGACAGCGAGCGGGGTAAAGTACATTGCGGAAGCTGCTTTCCATAAAGCCTAGGAGCACCTACTGTAGCATCAGGTTCTATAGAGAACTAGGACTTTCACCATTTGCTAGGCCAATCGCTAGTATACTCTGGGAAGGCCGACTTAAGAGCCTAGGGCTGTTCGTCTGTCTGCTGAGCTTCGTGGACGTTTCATGTTTTCGTTTGTTTCGACCATCATATTAGATATTAGATATATCTTAAAACCATATATACACCGGACACAGCACTTTTAACAGAAACACGGATGTCTACCTAGGTTACAGAGGAAGCAGGCATAATTTGGTTTCTACCGCTTCACATGGAGTACCACCTTTGTCCCGTATCAAGAGCAGTCTATGGGGAAAAAAATCAGCTCCACAAGTAGCACTGAGCGGGCCCGCCAGAAAAAGTGTACGACCATCGCCGGACGCGGTAACGCTAACCCCACCACAATCAGTGGCAGATGCTTGTGCACTTCCCGTATTTGACGGCTACCAGCAGGTTCATACAAGCACCAAACCCAACACCATTGTAGTTCTTCTTCCCCGCCTTCCCCGCCGCGAGCTTCCTACATGTGATCAAGGTATCAGCACTTACTCACTCCGTGTATCCAGCGCCCGCCACTCCCCCCCGCCCCGAAACAGTAAGCGTTAATGTCTAACCCGTATTGTGCCTAAAGCACCTGATACTGCGTTATAGACAGCGTTGTCTTGAACTTACAGAGACAGACGTGCACACTTTGCTTGCAGGAGATTGCTTGTGGAACTGACACTGCGTCATTTTTTCCTGGCAGCAAACACGAAGTAGAAAGAACACTCCGGGGCCCGGCGATTTACAGTTGTTGACTCGTGGGGGCCGGGTAGGTGGCGACGGGTGGTGATATTTACAGCCACGAGCGATCGTCTTCCATTTGTGTTCCATCTTGGTGGTGTTACCCATATATTTGCATGTTCTTACTGGATTCCGTGAAGTGGCTTAACGCCCAAATGAAGCAATTTCCATGCTGCCGTGACTTGTTTCTTTCAATTTCATATGACGACTACGTTGATCATCTTCCAGCACACTACCAGATGTTCTAGTATACACCTGCAACTCGTCATAAGCGATGCACAAGGAATGCCGTTTCTCACCTCCCCAGGAGCTAGCCGAGTTTTGCGTGAACGTGGCGCTACCGTCGATACCCAACTCCGAGATATATGTGTAAACGGCACCTGCAGGTACAATAATGGTAAAGAGTGGGTAAGTGTTAGTTATATAAAGTCGCCATATAAACGACGTCGGCGGTGCGCGACCGGGCTCACAACGAGGCAGAGCCTCCCCATGGGCGAATATAAATGTTCTTCCGAATGGAAAACAATGCTAACGATTCAAACCCAGGATATATCGACGACTGGGGCAACCGAGCACTGCTTCAAGTGTATCATATAGCCAAGCGGCCGCCACGTGAACATTGGATACCACGCGCGGTTTATAGGAAGTGATGTCTGCATGCATGAAGTGTAACGTATCCTGCGGTCGGCGGTTGACGACGTCCTGGTTCGGTTTGGGCGAATGGTGAACACATGCGAGGAATGGTGCATCCGAATCATTGTGAGGTTGGGAGCATTCGCACAGGATATACCACGGAACCCAGGTTTGTCACGAGAGACGATAGTGAAATTACAAGCTGCGTACCAGGAATTTGGTACGACTAGAAAGGAGTATTAGGTAGAGGTTGGCATTATTTGACGAACCTATGAAAATGATCAGGGCTCTGCCTCGTATACGTACGTCGAAGCACTGAGACTATCCCATATAGGGAGTCCGGGGTAGGTGCCAGAAAGACAAGAACAGGTGGAACTCAGTTTAAACGTACGAAAGAGTTGAACAATATATACACGTTTGTTAAGGTCGAGCGGTTCTTCCGACAGATAAACACAGTGCGACTTGCACCGTGCGTTAAGTAATGTGATTAATCGTCACATGCGCGGGAACTTTGCGCTTCCAAACGATTTGTTAATATACTACGATTCAGGTTCACTCCCAGGAGGTATACCCACATAGATAGATATGTTGGATATTTTGAAGAAGATGCTCCTACGGCAGGGAGGTCGCAATTGGAAGCTCCATAGTCTCAGCCGAAAATGGCCACTTGGCCCTGTAACCACCCTATCTCACTCCAGGGAAGTCTAAAGTGTTTAACCCTTTGCGTTTCGCGATATTAAGACCGTCATACCACTATTTTCTCCTGGACTAATTCCACGGTTGGTACGGGTTGCAGCCAGGTCTGGACTTCAGAGGCATTTTTTTTGTGATTTAATCTGACGCTTAGTATACTCCTCAAGTGAGCACCTACCGGCTATACTACTCTTACTACAGTAGTACCACCATCAGTTCAGCAGTTTCTCCTGTATTGGTTTCAGCAGGAGCGCATGCAGAGAATGGTCAACCTTCCCGAACGAATTTCTTCGGAGTAATGTTTCATGTGTATGACTTACTAATGACTTAGCAATGACTTACCAATGACTTACCAATGACATACTATTGGTATTGAAGTCCTAATGTGAGGAGCTCGGACATTAAGACAACCCCCCTATAAGGTGGAATTGCTTTATGTGCGACGACCAAACTTTATGTGCGTCCTATATTTAGTGATGCACAGAGCCACTCGCCCCAGTAGCGTATACGCGGTAGTGAAAACAATGGTGTCAAACTCCATTTACCGCGGCAGCGGTCGAAACATGTAGGGGGGGGTCTAGCAGATGCATTACTCGTAGTGTTGGTTCGAATCGCATGGTACGTACAAAGTGTTGACACGCCGGTCTGGAAGCGAGGCTCGCACAAGGGAATGCAGTACTTATTATTTTAACAGGCCAACCGGCAACCGAAATATCATCAAGCTACATCGTTGGATACTTGTACGACGCATACATTGTACCGCCATCAACAGCAAGGTCAGCAATCCCCCGGCCACGATAATGTTCCGGAGTCAAGAACCGATACCTGCCGGTCTTCAATAATTCAGAACTGTCGCATTCAGAACGTGAACGTCGGCCGTATTCAGACCGATGTGTCCTATTAAACTACTGTACTCGCGAATTGACGTCAAGGGACCAGCCTGGCTGAGAAACTCTGGAAATAATGTGTGTCGTCACATTTTGTGTTACTAAACAAATAGGCGATGTTTATGTGTCGTAATGCTAGCACAAACATAATCGCCCCCTTTTCTGTCCACTCGCACGATGTGAATACCTTGAACACTCGGTAGCTTACTGCTGTAGTCTGTCGAACGCACTCTCGAATTCCCGCACAAGGTGAATATTCCAGATATTCAACACTCAGTATACAATTATGTGCATTCGTATCGAAAGTCAACAGCAATGTAGCTGGCCGGAGGTACAGTACGTTAGATTGCTTCACGCAAAAACTCAACGCGGTCAAAAAGGGAGGAAAATGTTTATCACAACCAGCAAAGAAACTCGTGCAATACGGTTTGGACCAAGGTGTCGGGTGCAGTCATTCTTAGGGCGGCAAATCTTACCGATATAACGGTTCGAGTGGACGGAAAATGGCGTCACAATATTCTGTTGCGGTAAACGGTAGCTATACGCCTCTTTTTCGTTCCACGATACGCCCCCTCAGCGTGTTTAGAGTCACACGCCGCCCGGCCGCGTTGGGTGATATATAAACTAAGGTCAGGATAGCGTGTTTGCCGGCAATCGTTTTCGTGAACGTATTTTCCCAAAACCAACACTGAATGCAGTTATTGCTGTATTTCGTTAACATCAAATGCACAACATCGTACTTCAGCGCGAAGGTAGGAGTTTAACATCATATACCGTACCATTCTCGTCTACGCATCATTGACGTATTCATCACCGCGTCTTTGTTAATGCCCAGCACGCACCACAGACTACCGGCTGCTGTGAAATATCCACACCAAAATTCAACGGATAGGGGCACAGACACGTGGAAGGTGTATCTCGAACACGACGGGGACGAGCAGCGGTGGGTGTTTCCATCTGCCCATCGTTACACCATACTCTGCGCCTATTTGTTGGCGTGGAGTATGCGCCCTTCCTAGGGGACTACTCAAATACTGGTGCCCATACTGCCTTCGTCGTTTGGTTGCTACAGCATGATTCCAAGTGGTGTACATTCGAAATTCCGCATCACCGCGGTAGGAGAAGAAGCAGAATACGCTGTGTCGACTGTGGCGTGGTGGGCGGCTGCCGTGTGTCCTATCTGTCGACCTATCAAGATATGCTTCGTGGAGCACGCACGTGCGGTGGCGTGTGCAGTCCAGATCTCAGCAACAGCGTTCAGACGAACATCTGGTTACGAATTTGAATAACTCAAAAGTAGGCTGTTGGCTGTATAAAAGGTTGGTATTGCTGCCGCCGCTGCCTCTGCTCCTAGCCTGCGCATATACATGCTGCTATTATTGTCTTATATTTTCGGATAGAAGTGACGGCACTGGCATTAAACCTACCGCGGTCGGCGTTGCTGGCAGAGGTGTACCATGTTCTTGCCTTTAGAGGGTGGTGGCTTGATTATACTACATGACCTCTATACCCACCCATAACATGTGCAAAGAGTTTACTTACTGTAAAGAATGGTGCCAATAGGTGCACACCCCAAAACTGTTTTTGGACAGTCGGCTTCAACACCCAACTCCACCGCACTGTTTCGTGATCGTGCCCCGGCTGTGGTAGTGAGATGTTTGTGTGTGCTGGAGTCTGGAGAGTTCTCGAATACCTCGCGGTTGTCTCGGCGCCGAGGATTCAAGTGAAACATGGGCAGACCCAACACGGCCGATTTCAGACCCCCATTGTTAGATACCCCCCCCTTTCCGCAACATCACAAAACAAAAATGTTTGATACGTTTGAGTTATATTTCAGCTGTGTATTCTTCACGGTATACCAATCGTAGCTGCAACGTTGCGAATCACATCGCCCACCACTGGTAGAAGAACGCAGCAAAAATAAATTCAAAACACCTGTCGTCAGGCGAAAGCCAACGACTTCCTCCCCTCCCTCATTCGATGTTGAAAAACAAACCGACCAAGAGTTTGCAAGGTGCAAGTGTATGCGGGGACGTTGTTGGGGACACACGGTGGAGAAGACAAACCAGGAACCCGAAATAAAACACGGCAATAGATCCATGACGTACGATGCAAGAGTTAATTTTACCCCCGTCCTTGTAGCCCGTTGTACAACAATGTTTTTGTCTCTAATCTAGTGTTGTTGGGCTTGTGCAAGACCATACTTTTAATAGACCCCTGTGCAACTGTTTACAAGTCCCGAAAACACGAGGAAAATGTACAATAGGTTTACCAGATCCCTTGTGGCGATAATAGTCCAGCCGTTATATGGCATTATTAGAAAGTGGACACAATCAACCTGCATCGCCGAAAACGGTAACGATCGGCGACCGCACGCCTCCAGCAGTGTGCTCGGATACTTAACCTTTTAGTTTTGGGAGGGAAACAAGCCGACAGCCCTCTCGGGCAGAGTGGGCTAAACAATAATATTAAAAAAGGAAGACAATTTCCCCCCCTGGTGCATTAGAGTTTTCCTAGTTTGACATTTTGAGATATTATTCAACCTATGCAGCGAAGGGGACGATTAATATATGTCCCCTCAGTAGTAATATATATATTGGTGAGGGGAAACGAGAAACACTACCCCCGTACAACGGACACAAGACTCGTGCTACGGTAGAGGAAGCACGTTTTGGCTGAATCGTTTTCTGAACGATCGGGCTCCTTAACTCAAATTCGTCGGACTTTCATTTTGGTGACGAATACTGTTTCAAGTATACTTCGGTCATAGTATTTATCATCCGACAGCACTTTTATTTTCCTCCAAAATCATTTTTTGGGAGGTGAGGCATGACGCTCCTTAAGTGAGGAGCTCAGAAAAGACATGGTGCACCTCTATCGTAGCATGCGCCACAAGCTTTCCCTGGTGGCTAATATATTGGGCGAGGCGGGGGAGGGGCTGCCACACGGACGATGCGCTGGCTTGTCCGCTGATGTGTACCATTTTAGCGCCCTAGAGCGAAGGGCAGTGGTACGCGGGCCAGCCTGGTGATGGACAGGGGGGCGCCGCTTTCCCACACAAAATCTTCCTATCTGCCAGCAACGCATTTGTTGTTTTTTCTCGACCCTTTGGGCACGAAATCTCTCTCGAGAGCTGGCAAAGCACCGTACCCACGAGCTCAAGATCCGTGCCGTTTCCGGGAGATGATACGTACTAATAGCATGCTAATGCCGGGCCCAAGCATCCCGTCGGACGTTGGCATTAAATAATCAAGCGCGCGTGTGGTCGCGTGGTACAAAACAAGGGCCTCGCGGTAGCGAGGGCGCGTTGCCACTTCTTCTCTCGGATCCTCTTCAAGAACGTCCGCTGGATGAACAGTGTATATGTATATATACATAAGTTGGGGACACACGGTAGAGAAGACAAACCAGGAACCCGAAATAAAACACGGTACTAGATCCATGACGTATGATGCACAAGTTAAACTTACCCGCGTCCTTGTAGCCCGTTGTACAACAATTGTTTTGTCTCTACTCTAGTGTTGTTGGGCTTGTGCGAGACCATAATTTTAATAGACCCCTGTGCAACTGTTTACAAGCCCCGAAACCACGAGCAACATGTACAATACGTTTACCAGACCCCTTGTGGCGATAATAGTCCGGCCGTTGTATGGCATTATTAGTAAGTGGACACAATCCACCTGCATCGCCGAAAACGGTAACGATCGGCGACCGTACGCCTCCAGCAGTGTGCTCGGATACTTAACCTTTTCGTTTTGGGAGGGAAACAAGCCGACAGCCCTCTCGGGCAGAGTGGGCTAAACAATTATATTAAAAGAGGAAGTCCATTTCCCCCCCTGGTGCATTAGAGTTTTCCTAGTTTGACATTTTGAGATCATATTCAACCTATGCAGCGAAGGGGACGATTAATATATGTGCCCTCAGTAGTAATATATATATTTTGGTGAGGGGAAACAAGAAACACTACCCCCGTACAACGGACACAAGACTCGTGCTACGGTAGAGGTAGCACGTTTTGGCTGAATCGTTTTCTGAACGATCGGGCTCCTCAACTCAAATTCGTCGGACTTTCATTTTGTGACGAATACTGTTTAAAGTATACTTCGGTCATGGTATTTCTCATCCGACAGCACTTTTATTTTCCTCCAAAATCATTTTTTGGGTGAGGCATGACGCCCCTTAAGTGAGGAGCTCAGATAAAACATGATGTACCTCTATCGTAGCATGCGTCACAAGCTTTTCTTTGTGACTAATCTATTGGGCGAGGCGGGGGAGGGGCTGCCACACGGACGATGCGCTGGCTTGTCCGCTGATGTGTACCATTTAAGCGCCCTAGAGCGAAGGGCAGTGGTACGCGAGCCAGCCTGGTGATGGACAGGGGGGCGTCGCTTTCCCACACAAAATCTTCCCATCTGCCAGCAATGCATTTGTTGTTTTTTCTCGACCCTTTGGGCACGAAATCTCTCTCGAGAGCTGGCAAAGCACCGTACCCACAAGCTCAAGATCCGTGCCGTTTCCGGGAGGTGGTAAGTACAAATAGCATGGTAATGCCGGGCCCAAGCATCCCGTCGGACGTTGGCACTAAAGCATCAAGCGCGCGTGTGGTCGCGTGGTACAAAACAAGGGCCTCGCGGTAGCGAGGGCGCGTTGCCACTTCTTCTCTCGGATCCTCTTCAAGAACGTCCGCTGGATGAACAGTGTATATGTATATATACATATATATATATTTATCGATGTAGGCCCATCTCGAGCCCCCACCTCGTTAAACGATCGTCTGACATCCGACAGGTGATCGATCATGCCAAGGAAGAGATAGTTGTTGTAGACGCAAAGTTGCATCGGCACCTGATACGCACTGCACTAGATGACCGTGACTTGCTTTGCTCTGAATCATATTGCCCCTCCCCCCCGGGCAAGTCAGGTAGTGTCACGGTGGGCAGGAGACATTGTTCCATATTTTAGTAAATGATCCGGAGTTACAGAGCTTCGGAGGGATAGAATAGAAGGGGATCGACCAAACGTGCGTGGGCTCGGATGGAGCTTGGGGTATGTCGATCACTTGGGAAGCACGAAATACTCTGAAACTGTGAACCCGTGAACTTGAGCACTGTGAACCTCTTAACTGAGCGCTGAGACAGCATCACTGGCATGAAATGCTTGCATATCCGACAAATGGAACGCTACTGCATGCTCGTGACCCGTCCTGCTGGCAAAATCCGTCCCCTCGCTCGGATCAAGAGACAACCAGGTCAGACACAATATACTTGAACATGGTTTGCTTTGGAACCCTACAAAATCGTGGAGCGCAAAGGGATGCTTCCCGTAACATGGCTCGACTGCCGGAATCGAACCGGGCCTAACACTGAAAGTCATATATCATAACCACTGTGGACTACAAGGGACCTCTTCACTTGCTGTGCATGCTTGCATAAGGTTATCGGTTGAATGCATGCACACCAACGTTTCGTTCACTGCCGCTTTTGCTGTACATGCCTGCATATTTATCGATTGAACGCTTGCTTGCGCACAAAAACCATGCATGCACACCAACGCTTCGTTCAAATCACTGTCGCTTACTGTTTGCATCGCATCATTGATTGATCGCTCGTGTACACAACAACATGCTTGTTTCACATGCCTCAATATATGCCTGGAAAATGCATGCAAGACATACTCGTTGCTCGTTGTTCCGCTGCTTGTTGCTCGTGCTTTTGTCTGCCTGCTTGCTGTGCATGCCTGCATAGTTATCGATTGAACGCTTGCTTGCGCACAAAAACCATGCATGCACACCAACGCTTCGTTCAAATCACTGTCGCTTACTGTTTGCATCGCATCATTGATTGATCGCTCGTGTACACAACAACATGCTTGTTTCACATGACTCAAAATACGCCTGGAAAATGCATGCAAGACATACTTGTTCCTCGCCGTTCCGTTGTTTGTTGCTCGTGCTTTCGTATGTCTGCTCACTCTCCCGCGAGCCCGTCGCTCGGGCCCTTACGGCTACGCGTTGCACGATTCGCCTGTTACGTAGTACTTACAATATTGCACATGCATGCATGCACTCCTTATATATAACAGAAGACAAGATCGGCTATTCGATGCATGTTTGACCCTTTTCGTTATCTTTCCCAACGTCCTTGTTTGGTGTGCCCCGAGTGTTACCTGGCACATAAGCTACACACAGAGCGAGAACATGCCCTAACTTCTTCAAGGCATGGTTCAAGGCATGGTACTTCGACCGGGGCGTGGTACTTCAAGCGGTGAGATAGTTCCATAGGGAAATGACCACGAGGCTACATATTGTATTATGGGTCTCTTGGGGTCTCGTACGAGTATCTACTACCCATTACGAGTACTATCAACATTAATAAGTAGATATATAATCTAGCAAACATGATAGAGGTTTTCCAAAAATCACGAAGGTAAAAATTATACTGTTAATAGTATATACAACTGTATGCGCAAAAGACGAAATAAAGCCACCTCATGATAATCACCGACGTCGACAACTCAACCTACATATTTATACGTACGGGGCACACAAAGAAAAATAACACCGTTGCGAGGTACAATCAGTACCATAAGAGAAATCTATTAATAATATACCGGATAAACAGCAACCATGACAAACAAACGAACTTTTGGGCCTAAAAATAAAAAACAAAAAACAAAATCGATCGAAGTGTCTACCAAATGGAAGAGTTCTACAGGCTGGTTCAGGCATATCACCCAAAATTCATTCAGTGGCGAATGTCCACGCCGTTTTTTGGAGTTAGACCCTGAAATTTGGCACACGTGTTTTATGCGCCCTACCCGAGACTTTAACGGATGGGTTTTTTTTTTTTTTTTTTTTTTCCGTCAGATATTGCTTGTTTTGTATTTTTTTGGGAAATTTGGGTCTTAAGAGATCCAAAATTTCCGGCGAAAAAAAAAAAAAAAAAACCATTCGTAAAAGGCTCGGGTAGGGCGCATAAAACACGTGTACCAAATTTCAGGGTCTATCTCCAAAAAACGGCGTGGACATTTGGACTTTTATGCGGTAAAAGTGCAAAAATAGGCGTCGCCTCGTAGTTACTTAGTTTTAGTATATAATCGATTTTGGGCGTTAAATATGACTTAATATGATCATACGCAGTCAGATTTTCGAATATTTGCGTGAAACTTTGTACAAACATGCCTTAGACCACCTGGAAGCGGCTCGTTCAGAAAAAAAAAAATGGGGGAAAACAGGTTTTCCTACGGAAACGCCTGACTATTGTTGACCACTTTGAAGGCCTGTGATTGGCCGGGCCACATTTTCGGCGGTAGCGCCAGTTCTAGGTCCTTGAACAAAAAACTGGCGACGTCACCCTCTTCCACTGTTCATGGCGGTCAGTATGATACCAAATATGTGGCATTGGAGTTGCTATTGCATGCGGCATTCGTGACTGACGAAATTTTGGGTGATATGCCTGAACCAGCTCGTATAGCAAAATGAGCACCACCTACGGGATATATATTTACAAAAAACACATTACGGGATATATATATATTATATTATACCAGGTATGTACGAACGGTACTGTACGGCAACCGGTTTTAGGCACGTTATTTACTGTAGGAATAAGCGACGATATTCACTATATGACTTAATGTAGGGAAAATACCAAGTTCAGTCTTGCTTTTCTCTGCCTTGCGCTGCAGGAAAACGCGGGGGGGGTTAGGATCCTTGGTATGTAGTCATATAATTAAAAACCCAAATCACTAATTAATTAAAATCCATCCAGGTGCTTTTAAGTTTTACTCCATAACACCTCTTCTGCAAAATAAATAATATACCAAGTGGTTCGGGTCTCCCAGGTGTTCTGCTGTAGGGAAGATGTAATAACAGTGTTACTACTACTACTAGTGTTGTTGTCGCATACATATTGACGTATGTGTGCAGAGTAAGTGTGTGTATGTGTGTAATAATAATTAATTAATTTCGCGAAAGAGGGAGAAGAATATACACATGCATGCACATCAGCGCAGCATCACCTCTTTTATGGCCTATATCTTATATACTTTCTTCTGGGTCTGGAAAAAAGTCGGCACTACGTACGTACGTATTGGCGGTATACATATAAGACGTTACATGGTATGTACAAGGTACAAAATAGAACCATCAGGTACGTTGCACCCTTGGTACGTTACAAACTGAGAAAATCGTTTACCAACAAATGCATCCACGCTTCTACAAACACGGAAACAATACGAATACGCTAAGTATTATCAACCATTCCGACTGAATATTATAACACAGCAGTACGGTGTACCCGAACTACGGTGGTACTATATACGTACATGCGTAGGCTCTCCGTTCGCTGCCAGACATGCCTTACGTATATGATTGACATGGCGCGAACAGCACGTCTCTCGTACACCGGTAGTATGTGCAGTGAGCCATCTATCCGAGGCGAGGCAATAACCGAGGCATTAAACAATAACATTTAACATGCCGATTCATTGTGTGCACTCATGACATTAAACGGACAGATCCATCTTTCTCTACAGCAGTATGTCAGAGCTAATCTACTACCAGACAAATCTGATAATGTGAACAACGCACACCTATACACTCATATCAATTATGTGAGATATAATCTACTAACACATGGTATAATTTTGGGGAGATAACCACCATCCCAAGACTGCTATAGCCCGGGCTGAAACCGCACGATCGATCTGTTGAAGTTGGGGGACTCGCCCGAAACTACTTTTACTAAACATACCAACCATTATGTTTGTGCTGATCAAATCATGTAACCAATTCATTTTGTTGTGTGCACTATACTACTAAGTGCCAGTTTCGTGGTACTGCAGTATACCAAATATACCAGACTACTGCTGTATGCGAGTCTAAAGCCACATAAAACCCCGGCCGGCACACACAACAAAAAGGGTAATAATCAACTTGTGGTACCGATCTCGAGCTGGTGGTGTCATTTTGAATGCAGGGGGGGACGCTCCCCATAACAGTGTGGCATTCGTCACGAGTCTCGTTGGCTCCATCCACGGAGACAAACATATCCCTGTTGCATGTGTCAGCTAACTCTGATATCGGAGAGATTTGCTGTTGTAAGCCGTTTCTACGTAACAACTATGGGCAAATACAAGCCAATTGCCAGATATTCAGGAACATATAAATACCCCATGAACATATGAATACCCCAACCCATCAATCACAGCAGTTAAATACAAGACTGTTACCAGATATTAACGAACACAGATGTAACCAAACAATACGTACATAACCCAACCCATCCAACAACAATAGAAAGGAAGACGTGGAGTATACAATGACTCAATGACAGTCGAATACAAGACTGTCACCAGATATTTATGAACACATATGTATAACCCATAGAGAAGGACATCACCCAACCCATCCAACGATAGAAAGGAAGACAGGGAGGACACAATGGACACTGGTGGCTAGACCCCCTTATATAGCAACCACAGGGGGGATGTTACTACGAGTATGTAAGAACTGACGGAAGTCCGTTTCTTTGTTTGGTGTTCCACGGTAGGTACCACTTTTCTGTTTTATCTTTTGATCATGGCCTCTGTTTCATAACACACAACAACAGGGGGGGTGAGGCTGATACGCTGATATGTTTACGTGTGTATGATACATCGGTAGTAGCAGTACGACCGGCGGTACACCGGTTTTACACATGCTATTTTGGAATACGTTATTACCATTGAAGTGTTTGTTCATGTTGTTTACAGAGCACGTAACAATGATGGGGGTTGTATGATAATATTCCTGGTATTCTTGAGAGGATAGCAAGCTTGGGATGTTTACATATCGTCTGTCTGTTGTTGGGGTTGTATGATAGTATTCCTGGTATTCTTGGTAGGATAGCAAGCTTGGGGTGTTTGCATATCGTCTGTCTGTTGTTGGGCTTGTATGATAGTATTCCTGGTATTCTTGGGAGGATAGCAAGCTTGGGATGTTTGCATATCGTCTGTCTGTTGTTGAGGTTGTACGATCGTATTCCTGGCATTCTTAGTAGGATAGCGCTTGTGATGTTTGCATATCAGCTGTTGTTGGAATTGCACGATGGTATGATTGGTAGTATTGGTATGAGAGCATGACTGAGATGTTGACATGTAAGCTGCAGTTGGGGTTGTCTGATAATATGCTTGGTATGCCCGGTATTCAAGGTAAGATAGCATGGGGGGGATGTTACAATAGTATGTCGGTCGTTTCAAGTTGGAGAGTGAGGTAAATACTTTGACAATTATGACAAGCGGAATGGCGAGGTGAGCGCCACCATAGATTTCCTTTGTGGAGGTAAGCACTGATGAATGCACGCTGGCAGTGAAGGTAAGCACGTGTCATTATGAAGGGAGGTGAAGGTGAGCCCCTGCCTGGGGTTGTGTCCCTTGGCGTTTCCTGCGGTGTGGTTTGGTTGTATGCTGTTGCCTAGTCCTGGGATACGATTTTGCGAATTTGATTTTAAGGCGAGGTAAGCGCCCCCGTTGATTCATTCAGTGGAGGTAAGCACTGATGAATGCACCCTTACAGTGAAGGTAAGCACTTGTCGTTGTGAAGGAAGGTGAAGGTGAGCCCCTCCCTAACGTTTGTGTGCCTTAGCGTTTCCTGGGTTCTGGTTTGTTTGGTGCTGTTGGGTTTCCTGTGATCTAGTTTAATGGCGAGGTGAGCGCCACGTGGATTGATTTCAGTGAAGGTAAGCACTGACAAATGCCCTGTGACAGTGAAGGTGAGCACTTGTCATTGTGAGAGGAGGTGATGGTGAGCTCTCCCCTGAGGTGTGTGTTTTGTTCGGGTTCCAGGGTTTAGTTTGGTCCGTTGCGAAATGGGTAAGGGATACTACAGCACTATACCTCAGGTAAGGACGAACTAAATCCATTGGACGCACCCTGCCACCGTTGCTCAGACGACGTGAGGTTGTGTGACGCTGTCACAGCTATAAGGCAAGAGGTCAGACAAGGATCATACCCTGGGCCGAGGCAGTGTGATTTCGTCTATATAATATATTCCAACGAGTATATGGCCTGGTGGGTCGGGCTGGAAGATACCATCCGCCAATCGTCGTATCAGTCGATAGTTTGGTCGTGGACCATTCGGCCTAACGAGGTAAATACATGCATTCAACGCTATGATGAAACACTATATTTCGAAGATGTTTACCGTATACCAAAGATGCGCTCATACAATGATGCACCAGATTCAGTGTATTGGAGGGTTTCTTGGTTTCACGCAAGCTCTTTACCCGTAGCACAACCGTATGTTCAAGATTGTATACTTAATTGGTCCGGGGGGTTATTTTATATTTGTTGCGTGCCTTCTAGCATGCATACCCGTGGAGCACACAAGTCGCTCCCCGAACAATACAAATACATATATATTATACAAGGTTTCCCTTGTAGCGGTGTAAAATGGGAGTTGATTCTTGCGCGAATGCAATTTGCTTGTAGCTGGGTCTGGGCCACCGGAAACGCTCCTGCACTGACTCGTAGCGGCAATCATAATTGAGATGCTGAAATCCTTCACAAAATACAAGTTTTAGCTTAGGCGCTACAGTACAACGCCCATGAACTCCAAGCACAACCGCGTGGCTTTTCTGTGTGGTCATTTCCCCAAATTTCAGTTTAATATTAAAAAGTTAGAACGCACTAAAACTGACTCCAGTCGGTACGACGAGATATACAAGTCATACCTGGTGTCTCGATCTGGGGCAGAACTTATGATGAGCTTTGCTGACCAGCCAAACCAACATTGTTACAGACTGACGCCTTGTGAATGTAAGATGTCAAGACTATACAGCAGAGCACACCGCTTAAAGGCTGGGGGGGAGCTCCTGCTTCGATCCCGGGCGCGGTTTTAAAATTGCTTATTTTGCGGGTATCGCTCGTTTCTAGGCTTTTGACAGGCACTACAACAACGACAGCAGTAGCGTATCACACAACTAATAACTATGTATTGTGTGTAATAGACCTTTGTTTTGACGATGCTGATCCACGCCCACAAGGTATATACACGATGGCTGCCTCGTTGTTTTAAGCGAAATTCAAAAGGTGGTCGATAGGATGCTTCCCGTGGGGAAAGTACGAGAGATTCGATGTTTGATTGTTAATAAGCAATAGCTACAGTACCCCTGAACCCTTCGGGCTTTTACAACCGTTTGTTGTTACTTGATGGCGCAAACCACCATGCCAGCCTGGACGACCCCGATGAAATATTAGCACCATATGGCAGACAGTTGTGAAATGGAGGATTGCTTCGAAACCCATATTTACATCCATCTTGTGTCTAAAACCCCGTACGAAAGTCATTCCGCTACTAAGTAACTACTCCAAGTTGCGGTTGTGCTATAGTGGCTTCCCACTGCATTTCCATTTTGGTCAAAGTTTATTTGTTGACATCACTGAATTGGCATCGAAGACCAAACAATAAGTAGCCGTTATAGGGAGGATACAGAAACATATATCGGCATTGTTTAAGAAATCATCAGGCTGGCAACGCTGAAGCGAAGGCATAGTACCTAAAACGAAGATATTGACATATCTTTACATCGGGCGCCCACGGCCCTGGAATATATATCAACAGGTACTATTGGTTGGGCGCACTCCGCCATTTGTTTTGCCGACACACCGTCACGGCAAGGGGGGGGAGTGGCAGAGTGGCTATCGACTGGCCGAAATTCTGCTATGATAATACGTTTGAGTCTCAGGGTAGGCTCCTCAGAGAATACACACGTGTTACTACGCTAAGGGCTCAAGCTTGCAACAATAACAGACATGTCATGCTCACTACCTAAATAATGTTAAACAGTGAACACCTTACGTACTGAAACTGGAAATGCAAGACATTCAGGACGTCAAGCGAGAGTCACAAGCCGAGAACACACATATGTTGTTGGCTGCGGTGGGCAGACCCAGAAAATTCCTGTCCGCGTACCACCCTTTACCCACCAAGAAGGCCTTGTGAGCGAGCCGCAAACCCTTGGACCTGGTGCTGAATGTCGTCATGCCGGTGTTGATCTGAAACTATCTATATATAAATAATGCTAGTCTGGGGTGCAATAATATGATTGGGTGGGTGCACATATGCCACCGATTTCCTAGGCGATGGTATAGTTTGCAGTTTGTGATCGGATATCAATAATGACGAACGCGGAATGGCTGGAGCCGCCGCTTTGGGACATATCTGGTATGTTCTATGGCTTTAAACGGCTCGATAATGCCTGTAAAACTAGAATAAGACCACCCCCTCGCCTAATGGGGAGATAGGGTTGTGAGATCATTGGGGTTTAAAATACCTTACCTAGATACTCCGTGGAGGACGGAGAATTAATTTTGTTTTTCCTATTGCTATCTTGACGAGCATTTTCCTGCTCTTCGGGTCACTTTAAACGTTCGTTGTCTCGGACTGTTGCCTCGGTCTGAAGACATCGAACGTGGCGGGATGTCACGGCGAGCAGAAGACATTGTTCCATATTATAGTAAATGATCCGGAGTTACAGAGCTTCGGAGGGATAGAATAGGAGGGGATCGACCAAACGTGCTTGGGCTCGGATGGAGCTTGGGGTATGTCGATCACTTGGAAAGCACGAAATACTCTGAAACTGTGAACCTGTGAACTTGAGCACTGTGAACCTCTGAACTGAGCGCTGAGACTGAATCACTGGCATGAAATGCTTGCATATCCGACACATGGAACGCTACTGCATGCTCGTGACCCGTCCTGCTGGCCAAATCCGTCCCCTCGCTCGGATCAAGAGACAACCAGGCCAGACACTATATACTTGAACATGGTTTGCTTTGGAACCCTACACAATCGTGGAGCGCCAAGGGATGCTTCCCGTAACAGGTAGGGTATGTTGAAGTCAAGTTGGGGGGCATGTGAGAGCGCTGCAGTATCAACTCGTCCTTCCTGTGATCCACCGTGTCGCGTTGCATACAGAATTAAAATATGGCACACTGCTTTCTGCTGCTATCCTGGTCGTGCAGATATACGAGGGTGCGGGTACATGCCTTATTTGTCCGCGCTCTTGAGGCATTTTACGTGTAGAAAATGTTGGAATATGTTACTCTCATGCTGCAACACCTGGAATGTTCCAGGATATAACGAGCTGTATCTGGCATACGAGCACATAACTACGACATAGAGCATGAGGCACCACTGTCACTATTGGTGGTGTCAATGCTGCTTTCGCTGCTGTTGCTGCTCTATCAAGTGCACTTGTTTACAGGCCCTTATTGACACTGGCAAACGTACGTAGTAATGTACATGGACTAGTTTCGTTTGCCACTACGTACTGACGGACAATATACCTATTTGCTCGCGGAAAAAGGGGGCGCTTGGGATTGGCGCCACTACCTTCGACCGCCTGTCTTCACTCGAACCCAGTATACTACAATACAAGTGATTCAGTCCGATGTATGAAAGGCGGATACAGTCAGTACCTCAGTGTGCGCGTCATATCATTTTCCTCTACTCTTTGCCTCTCGACACGTTGCACCCCCAGTGTCTGTGCCGATAGTTCATCCTAGAGAGATGCTAACTGTTTGTTTTAAAACTACGGTGCAGCGATACTATACCACCGTATAATGAAGAAAATATGGAATACGGTACCATGCCATCGTGCTCATACGACACAACATACATAAACACTCCAGAATCCAAGATGTCATCAAGTAGACACTAACACGGTACAAATCGTTGCGTAGTGCTCTTGCAGCGCCAACACGCCCAAGTCGTGTTTTAGGCTTGCCCTTTCAGACTCGTAGACGGTCTGCGTCAGCCTTGTTCGTGTAGAATGCTTGGTAAGCTGCAAGTTCGGTACAGCTATACTGCCAATGCCAGCTAAAATATCGATATATCAAAGCTACATAACCAACTGTAATAACAAGTGAACCGAAAGTAAATCCCAGGAAATGCTCGTTGTTGATTGAGTCCGTCATAGGTTATAGAGCCAGCATTCGGATAACATTGGTGATACCGATACGATATAACCGGGGTGTGTGCAGCGAACACCCCACCCCCCGCACTACTTAGGGGCGACTATTCGTCGCGCTTTTAATGTGAGGATGTGACAGCAGTACTGTAGTCCCGTGTACATGGAATTCAGATCAATATTGATGTTTACGTACTTGGCAAGCCTAAGTGATTGGTGTCACGTAGATCTTGCATAATTGTCTGCACAAGGTACCTTGTATGGTACACGCTACATAATCTGGTATATACTATGTATCGTATGTACCGTATAGCTGGCATTTTATGCCTTCGATCTTGGATTCTATTGTACCGCATCTTGTCCCCCGTGTATCATGTATGTTGTGCTTCAAGTCTTACATCTGGGTTTTGAGCAATAATATTGGTTGGTAGGCATGAAAGTCGGTAGTGTTCACCGTTTATTCGACACAATGGCTGATGCACCCTGTTCACAAGACGAATACGACTCCCCATACAAAGGTTGAATGGCTTCGGGTTTGACTGAAGGTGAGGATCGGTAAATAATGGCATTGTACACAGTGTCCCTCAATCATTATGTCGAATAAGTGGTAATTTCCCCTACCTATAAAACCCCGAGTCACGTCGCTATCGATTTTGACGTACAATACCACGATTGTCCTAGGTATCTTTGCACCACGGGAAGCCACCCCCGGTGATCGAAACAACCAAACGGAAGAGCCAGATTTATCACGTAGGTAAGTAACTGTAGATAAACCTCCCCTGGGCCATGACGGGCTCCAACCGATATTGATAAACTATCCACACCCGAATTCCGCTACCGGTAGGCCCCTACAGGCAATGCACAACAACCCCTGTGCCCGGCATCCACGCCACATGGCTTCGGTCATCAAACATCACAGGCAGCCTTGAAACAGTGGCACCAGGCTTTCCGGTGGTGAGATTACCTCTGAGTGATCATATAGCAGCCTTTGGATGTTGAAGCAAGTGCGGGCTACAGTAGTGGCTGGCTTCCCCAGATTTCAAACGGGAGGTACTAGGGGTATCAACGTCGGTATGTGTATGTATGTGTATAAGCACAATAATTACACAAAAGGCCCTTTCAGGTCAGGTGATATCAATGCCTTATGGGTACATAAACATATAACAGTATACCAGGGTAGAGTATAAGCCCACAAATGAAAAACGGCCCACTGCGAACAACAGGGCCCCTGTTTGCAGGACGCTTGAAATATACCGGTATATATATCGGTATATATATTTGGAAATGGGCTCAACAGGGAGCGCTACATCACACCATGTATAAACGCCTATGCTCAAGGTTGTTCAAAGATGGCAGCACACCCAAATTCAAAGACTTGGTCAGCTTAGTTCGGTTTTGTTGATGGCAGGCCCATGTGGAAGTACTACTTGTTGCTATGACATCCACTCGTTCTCCAATGTCAACAAGGTCTACGTGATCGTTCGGGAACTTCTATACGGTTCTATGTACGTCACGTTCTTGTGAGAACCCCCCCTGGTACCTGTGCTAGGAAGCGTAAACGTTTGGCAAGTGTCACGGTTTGCGCTGCCACCCCCCCCCCCTGGGAACACCTACCCTATACTACCTAGGCGTTTGTGCCAAGTATGCCCAAACCCACCCATCCTACATGGAAAATACGGCTCAATAGGACCCACCCAACGGGGTCCAATAAATCAACACACAAAAAATACATGTGGGATATCACCGGGGTATGTTGGATACAGCCGGACAATGGGAAACCAGAGTACGTCGCATGAAGCGGTTGCGCACCAGTAGTAGCTGTTCATGGGAGCTTTACTGTAGTAGTAGCGGTGCTATCGCTGACACAAGTAGTGGCGAGGTCTGTATCGGCAGCAGTGCCGCAGAGATAGCGCTGGTATAACTGCGCTAGCGGAGGACCTATGGCGGCGGCACTGAAAAATATGGAGGTGGTGGTAGCGGTGGTAACGTCCGTACCGAAGCGGTAGTGTTGGTAATTCAAGCATACCCGCAGCCACAGCCGCCGTAGACAATGCAATACACCGGGGAAGCAGTTGTGACAGGAATTGGCGACGGTTCAGGAGGTATAAGTATCCCTAGCGGGGGTAGTCGCGATACATTCAGTACCGGTAGCGCCACTGAAGTCGCTGGCAATACTAGCGTTGATATCATCGACAGCGACGGTAATGTAGTTGGCAAACGTAGCCTTGCAAGTGTAACGACATCGCAACCACCAATATCACGCAGCATCCTCGGTAACAGTGCCTATGGTACCTCTGTGTGCAGAGGAGAGCCGTATTATGGGTATCGTAGTCGCGTCGGACGGGTGATATGATTTGGGTATCACCCAACATTTATCACCCGGGACACTTGAGCAGCTTCATACCACACGCAAACATAACGTAAAGATAAACGCAACCCCATGGTCTAGGTGTGTTCAGCGATTGATAGTGGCACAACACGCATATATCATATGCGATACCTGGTGGCTCCTCAGTTCAGGGGAACCTTTACATGACCGCCGCTCAAGACGGCATGCAATACTTTACACCAGTCAGCATTACGATAGGCCATTCTTCACTGGCCTGTGAACCCTTCGACGAAAGGGAGCTGTAGGACGTTTCGTTTTTTTGCGCGGAGTTTATAGCGTGTTCCCCTGAATAGATCCGGATTGATGCACCACTGTGGGTAAAGTTTGTAATCAGTTGTGTCTTAAACTGTATGACGCAGACTTGGTTACTGGTTCTGGGATGATATGCACTCTAGTTAGATATCAATGCAGACAGTTTGCACCTCCGCCCGGCCATAAGGTTTGCTTTGGGCTAGTACCATCAACCGGTCGTGCGGAACAGACGCTATCCAAAAAGGGTGCCGTCTCCGTTCTGTGAGCGACCATGTAGGTATCTTCATATTCCCAGTGATATCTATATATTCATGTTTAAACACCGTCGTAAAGTACCTATTACAATATACGTCGTTGGTTATAGGTGAGCGAACGTCTAGGCAGTCCTCACGCATTCTCACAACCATCTCTTATCTGAGCGGGGTCTGGTGGTAGCTATTTTGTTTTGCAGACCAAGGGGCGCGATATCAGGTACGCCGAGTAGAAAATAACACGGCGATCGAGTACATCTGAGATTCCGGGCGAAAACATGTTTTTGTCGTCTTGTGCGCATATTTGTGTTTCATTTATATTTTAGGCTGCGCGTATCCCCCGTTGAGTATTATGGTCAAACATGTGCAGCTTGTGCACACATTACTGAATCGGCAGCCCCAGGTGGTTCGCGTCCACACGCCACAGAGGGGGGGGTGTCGAGAGGCGTCTGTCTCGAGGCGTTGATGCTTGGCATTACGTATCGTGTGCTTCGATATATGTTCTCGTCATCTTGTTGGGTGTTGTTTAGCGTAAAGGCTATGCCGTGTCTGCGGTTAGTGATGGTTTTGAAAAACAAACGCCGGAGGTTGCTTTAGATATCGGATGCAGGCGTAGCCGCTCACCAATACAACACTGAAGTATCTTGATTGCAGTAAAGCTGGGTTTTTTTAGTAGGCCTGACCATTCTTCGTTTCGCTGCAGGTGCTGTGTTTGCAGTAAAAATATTTTCTGCACTCGTTACGTGTCGAGTTGTGTATTTAACTGGTCCAGCGAGCGACCGCTGTCCAGTTGTAAGCAACAGCCCTGTTTGTTCGCGTGTTCTACCAGTCTGCCAGCACCGTTCCGTGCGGTATCCACTTGGTATTTCCACAAGCACGATCAACCAGACAATGCCAGCTGCTGCTGTGAAGTGAGCTACGTACTTCGTACTCAACCGAAGAATATGAACCATAACGCCGAATTATCTCTACAACAACAAATTACAGTTTATTTTTATATCGGTTGCCGATTCCTAATAATAAGCTTTCTCTTCTTTGCCGATTGTTCAGTTTTGTTTGACTTTGCATATTACCCAATTGTTGTTTTTCGGCGTGTGTGCATTTTTCTGAGGGCCGCTCTTAGCGCCCATGTGGCTACTGTGTACAGCCGACAATGAATCATATATGCCGTGCAAAGTAGAGATGGTCAGTGATAGCCGATACGCCCAGCAGGTGTTTGCACACTTGTACATACGAAAGCAAGGCCATGTATCTCGCCCCGTGAATTTTTCGTTGTGTGTCTTCATAACGAAAACCAAGCCCGTGTATTTCGCTCAACTACTAATAATACCTTCGTGTACCGGGGACTACATCATCCGGTGTCTATGGGTATCACTCGGATTCAGTAGGCCTCAAGGTATTTTCAGTTTGAAGTTCGTTTTGGGCGATTTCATAGTCGCGTGAACCATGTGCTAATTTGACCGGTCCTTTGTTACTCCTTTCTAAGGTGATAGTGCCTAACTTAGTATTACTTACAAAAAATGCTTTAAATTGTCTCCTTGTTTCCGTACAAAGCGAGAGTGGATCACTCCCCACTTAGCTCTAGAACATGGAGTCGAGCAATTGCATACTTTCCATCTTTAAACCGAGTACCAACGGCCCGAGAGTTTCCCTCCAAAGCTAAGAAAGTTTACACATAAAACGATAGACAATCATCAATGTCAGTACTAAAATTAATATACAAACAGAAAATTTGAAACCCAAATATCATAGGCAAAACCCCCGCTGTGATCGACATTTTTGTAACCCGGCAGACTCGTCACCATAATGTTGGCAGCACCACACCCGCACAATCCATGTTTTCTTCGATTGCTGTACAATCCGTGTGCAGGGGGTTGTGAAATGTGCCAATTGTTTACCCTCATGCGTCCTCCACAATATGTCACAATAAGTGAAACCATCGTGCCACATAAGGAGGTAGAGTTCACCTGTGTAGCCAATCAGTTAAGTGACTGGTAGTGGTCAGGCAATAAGATAGTCCATCCGTTATCCCAGTAGAGGGCACAAATGGTTGTGGTATTGCCTTTGAAGCGAGGTACACTATAGCAGCCCTTAATGTTTGTGTAGCCTTATCGTAGGATGTGATCCTATAGCCCTAACACGAAGATTAACGTTAGGGAGGTAACGTTTACTGATGAGGAGGTATTTTCGAACGCTAAAGAAGTGTGCCATTGACACGTAACACCCGTATGAGGTCCCAGCCCCGGCCCAGTGTATCTACTCTGACTCGCATCCCGCGTGTTAGAGTGAGGTACGCACTTCTATCGGCAAAACATCCTGCGAGTTAGTGACCCCGTTGAGGAAATATTGAGAGTGGGGGTAGACGCGGTTTCACCAATATTCCATCTCCCCTGCCGACACCACTATTTCACACCTCTGATAGATCAGGTCCCATTCAGGGGATCGCAAGATTTCTCGATAGATAGATCTTATTTTCCGGTCGGGGTCTGTAGGATATAGCTCTTATACACATGTTTTCCTGGGGGCATATTATTGATCCAGACCCTTCGCACATGCTTGCCTTGGTGGGATGTGTACATACGATATACAAGGTCTGTACATGTTAGTGGAGTGTGATCGAAATACAATGGCGCGACCTACATCGGACGTGATTGATGTAATCTATATGATATTTTGAATTCATATTGTATTTCGCTGATGGGATCTGAATGATCTTGATATTTCGCAAATGTTTACCAGGGGTGGGATATGTTCGATCTGCAGGACCTGCTGTGTGCCCGCGGTTGACGTATACCAGTACTTGGTACATCAGAACAGTGCCGGTATCACAGCCGGTATCTAAACTATTCATGATATAAAGAAGGTCGAAGCTACTTTTGGAATTGTCGATCAAGATTCCATGCACACACTAGCCTCCGATTCATCAGCACACACTAACGGGAAGCTGAAGCAAAGCAGAACTGTGGCAATGGTTGGGGGAAGCAGCTCGTGCGGCTCTGCAGCCGCAGGTGGTCTCACTAGAGCAGCAGACAGGAAGGTAGTTCCTCTTCGGATCCTGGAGTCGATATTATGGAATTGCCGGAGAATGCGGTTGAGGACGCCGGTGATGCTGACGCTTGTGTTTCTAACACATACTTCTAAATTATGTATCTTTCAAGACGCATACTCGTAGTACCTTTTATTGGTTTTCATGGTTTGACAGGACTTAACCCGTATTCATATATTTACTACCTACCGGTACGAGGCATGTTCTACCTTCCCAACACATTAACCGAAACAGCGAGCTTCTACACGGAGAGCTGCCACCCATGTATGTGTTGCCATCTGTACGCCGAATACAACTGTCTCTTGCTTACAACGTAAACGTTTGCCAGGGTCCAACCTACCTAATCTCGCTCATATTTCGCACACGTTTGTCAACGTGCGATTCGTGTGATCTATATTTTGCACGCCCGTTTTGGGTTGTCGGGGTGGAATCTGAATGATGTTCAATATCTAGAATACGTTATCGTTTCCGGTGGGATCTGTGCAATCTGCGGGTCTAGATAACGTTTTATGGGTGATATCCGAACGACCTAGCTCGTACACACGTGTTTTCGTTGGTGAGATATGTATGATCTAGATTGTCCACACAGGTTTGCCTCGGTGGGATCAGTATGATCTATATGATCTGTACATGCACGCCGATTGTGATATGTAGGGTCTGCGGGATTTGGATCATGTTTGACTGATGAGATCTGTATTTTGTAGAAATCACATATGTATCTGGATATACTCAGTATGATCTAGATATTTTACACATGTTGTCTGAAGTGGGATTTGTGTCATCAAGATCCTTCACAAATGTTTACTCGTAGTGCGTCAAGAACCCCGATCCCACGGACGTTACCTCGGATGACGGTGCGACGGTTCGCGTTTCGCCCTCTCGATTTACGGTTCGCGCTTCACGCCCACGGTCCCCGGCGGCCCCTGCGGAGGGTTCAATATATTTCTGCACATTGTGGGTGAAAGCAGGGTGCCAACTGAGATCAGATCCGGGTAGGATCAGTACCTGGTGCTAGCACGCGGTGAAACATCCTGCCCCCTCTTCGCACTCTGCTCTCACCCGAACCTGATCCCACACGGTTCTGATTCAATTAGGCACCCTGCTCCCACCCACAAGGTGCATATATGTAATCAGCCCTCGGCAGGAGCCGCCGGAGGACGTGAGCGCCAAGCGCGAAGCGTGAACTGGCATCCCAGGTATCGGTCGTAGGATTAGGGTACTGGGTGCACTACGAGTACACCGTAAAACCTACCAGGTATATAACAACAATCTGGGTGTACCATTATTTCCACCTAGCTGGGTGCACGGACTTTGTTCGCACAAACGCACCCTCACATGGCTAAGGAAATTGTGTACCCCAGTGTATTGGTTCGTGTAATCTTGCGTAGCGGGATGTTTGGAATCCCACTACGGTCGATGAACCGTATGCATGTCCCCTCCAAAGTCAACTTTGTGTGTACATATATATTTCCTACTCGCCTGTGGCGCGCCTTTTTGTCCCCGTCCATTAAAGCTGTATTATCTTCGGAAGCTGCGGCAGACGGGGAGGATGAAGGTGGCAACGAGAGGGTACTGGACCCCCTGTCCTATAGAGCGTGGTGCTTGACATCTCGAGTGTTTGTGTATCATTTTGCTCTAGTAACTATTAATAATCACCATCATCATGCCCGTTTCATCGCGTTGCATGTTACATGTGACGCCTAGTGTCTATGTTATATTGGTATGTATATAATGTTTATTTAACAACGTCTACCGGTGTAGTGTATCTTTACGCACACCTGTGCGAAACGCTGTACTAGCTGGTATTATCATATGATACACTTAATATTTCTTTGAAGTGCGATATTCTAGTATATATATTATGTATTAGTTCATCCATTAAAGTGCTATTATGTTGGTCTCAACATATTCCTTTCGCGTGTCTTTCCCTCTCATATTTCCCCTCTTATATGTTCAGGTGACGGAGCGTACGGCATCAACAGAAATGACAACAAGGGTTTTCTGCAGGCTGACTACGAGAGCGTCGCGCCAGAAACGAATATAAATTAGGAACATAGCGAAACCCTGTCCGCGGGTTTATTTGGTTGGAGAGAAATAAAAAGACGGGGTGATTAATACCACGATCTGCTGCGTTGTGGGTAGTTTTAACCATTGACAGGTCCCCGCCGCTCGCGCAATCGGGCTTCCAAGGGTTGCACGAGAAGGGGAGTTGGGAATGGGCATTGGCGGCATGTCACGTTATGGTGTCGGTCCCCCCGGGCGGTTGTAATTTGTGTGCACACAAATACGAGCAGATGTAAGCGACGGTTATTAAAGGTATACATTTAGATACCTTGCAAAACATCGTGCACATGGAGTACGGGGAATTTGCAGCGTGTTTGGCTTTTGCAACGTGTGTGTACACATGCTGCCAACACTGTCGAGTTAGGACACCCTGCCGTCCTTCAAGGGTGTCACACGCTGTTCAAAGCTATGTTTTGCTTTTTTTTGGGAGGGTATCAGACACGCTGTCGGCAGGGCGTTGTTTGAGAAAGAATATGACCGTATATACCACATTTAGGTTGTTACACCCAGTACATTATTTAATAAAATCGGCAGACTCAACACTTTGTCAGATGAAGGCAGGGTGTTACACGCTGTACACTGTTCTTTATATTTTTCCAAACATTGGCGGGGTACCTGAAACCTTATCTTGGCAGGGTGTTCCGTGTGATACTTTGACAGGGTTTCAAACCCTCTCCAGCATTGGCACACACTGCAGAGGTTTGGCAGGGTGACTCATCATGTACACAACTATCTTCCGCCAAAACACACTGGCAGGGTGGTTGTTAGGCGTCATATGAACACCCTGCCAAACTTCTGACAGGTTGTGGTCACCCTGTACAGCATTGAACACCCCGTCAGAATTTGGGCACGGTATCAAACCCTGTGCAGCATTACGACACCCTGCCAAACCTCTGACAGGGTGTCACACCCTGTACAGCATTGGGACACCCTGTCAGATTTTCGGGAGAGTGTAACCCCTTGTACAATGCTCTTTCAAGCCAAAATCACTGGCAGGGTGTCCCACGTCAAACGCTCGCAGGGTGTCTACGTCAAATGCTGGCAGGGTACCCAAGATGGCCACGTGTGTAGGGTTAATAGTATTGATATGGTACACAGCGTCCCTCGACCATTGCATCGAAATAGTGGTGAACCTTCTTGCATATAAAATCCCGAGTCACGTGGCTACCGTGTTTGACGTGAGATACCACAACTTTATGAGCTATATTTGCACCACAGTAAACCCCCGCTGGTGAAGAAAACAACCTTCACAAAACGGCAGATATATCACCTTTGTAAGTCACTGTAGATACACCCCCCCCTGCGCCGGTACGGGCTATAAAAGGCATAACAAATGTGTACACTCGAAGTCCGCTACCTTTAGGCCCCTATGATAAATGAACAAGAACACTTGTTCCCGGCATCCGCCTCATATGGCTTTTGCCATCGAACATCATAGTCAGCATCACAACAGTGCCACCATACTCTCCGCGGTGAGATTTCCTCTGAAGTATCACCAACCAGCATTTGGATGTTGAAGCAAGTACGGTCTGGTGACTGGCTTCCCCATTTTTTAACAGGAGGAACAACCGGTATCATGGTCGGTATGCGTCATACGTATGAGCACAATCAGAACACCAAATGTCTTTTCAGGTCAAGTGATGTATATGCTTTACGGGTACATAACATACAATCGGTATAGACCCACAAATGAAAGACGGCCTAATGCGAACAACATGGCCCTTGTTTGCAGGACGCTTACAAAACATATATTGAAATGGGCTCAACGGGGAGCGCTACATCAAATCCTATGTAAACGCCTAAGCTCAGTAGCCTTTACCGCACCACTGAATTATTATCTAGGATAAAGAATGGAAATCGGGGAATATTTTATTATATACCTTTTAGTGTGGTCGACCAATATTTCCAAAACAAAACAAATGTCTGATTGTTTCGAGACAAAGCTCATAAGGGTCGGGGTTGGGATTAGGGTTAGCGTCTAAGGTAGTGTTTTCGGCGTTTTTCGAAATTTTCGGTCTGATAACACTGGGACCACACGCGGGCCACAACCAAGTCCCCGATCTCTATACTTTATCCTATATAATAATTCAGAATTGGGGTAAAGGCGACTCCCTAGCTCAAGGTGTTTAAAGTATGGCATCACACCTAAATTCCAAGGCTTGATCAGCTTGGTCAGGTGTTTCTCGTTAGCAGGCCCATGCTGAACTATTGCATGTTACTATGACACCCCCCCTGATTCTCCCATGCCAACGAGATCTACGTAATCGTTCGTTTATTTCAAACCGATTCTGAAAATAGCACCGCCTTGTTAGCTTCCCCCCTGGTACTTGTGCCTGGAAGCGTAAAAGTGTGGCAAGTGTCCTGGTTTGCGCTGTCACCCCCCCCATACAAACAAACCCTCCGGTACATAGGTGGGTGTGCCACGTGTGCCAAAATCCACCCATCCTACATAGATATTACGCCTCTAAAGGACCCAACCACCGGCGGCAAATAAATCAAGACAGGAATAACACATGTCAAACATCACCGGGATACGTGAGATACCACTGGACAATGGGAAGCCAGAGTACGTCGCATGAAGCGGTGGTGCACCAGTAGTAGTTGTTACGGGGGGCTTTACTGTAACGGCGACGACGACGCTAGCAGCTGCGTTGGTAGCAGTGACGGCAACATCTCTGACACAAGTAAAGAAGTGACGAGGCGTGCAACGGCATCAGTGCGGCATAGGTAGCGCTGCTGTAGCTGCGCTAGCGGAGCACCGATGGCGGCGGCACTAAAAACGATAGAGGTGGTGGTAGCAGTGGTAGCGTCCGTACCAAAGCGGTAGTGTTGGTAACTAAAAAATATTCAGAACCACAGCCGCCGTAGCCAATGCAATACACCAGGGGAGCAGTTGTGATAGGAATTGGCGACCGTTCAGGCGGTACCAGTAACACTGTCGGAGGTAAAGGCGATGCATGCCATATCGGCAGCGTCACTGAAGCCGCAGGCGATACTAGCGTTGATATCATCGACAGCGACGGTAATGTAGTTGGCAAACGTATCATTCTAAGGGTAACGGCATCGCGACCACCAGTATCACGCACATATTCGGTAACGGTGCCCATGGTACTTCTGTGTGCAGAGGAGAGCCGTAATTCGGGATTAGAGAGTCGAGCTAGACGCGGGCTATGGTTTTGGTAGCACCCAATGTTTCTGACCGGGCACACTTGAGGAGCTCCTTACCTCACGCAAACGTTACCTTGGGACTAACGATAGCATCAGCCGAACAAAAACGATCCTATGGTCTTGGTGTGTTCAGCGATTGATAGTTGCACAACATAATTAAAAGCGACACCTGGTGGCGCCTCAGTTCAGGAGCTCTTAGACATGAGCGATGCTGAAGACGGCATGCAATGCTTTAAACCAGTCAACATTACGATATAACCCATCAACAAAAGCACGCTGTAGGACGTTTCGCTTGTTTTTTGCGAGGAGTATACTGCGTGTTCGCCTGAATACGTTCGAATTGGTGCATGGTGATGAGCCGTTGTGAGTAAAGTTTTGGAATCAGTTGGGTCTTAAAGTGGATGACGCAGACTTGGTTACGGCTTTTGGGATTATATGCACTAGTTAGGGATCCACGCAGACAGTTCGCACCTCCGCTCGGCCGTAAGGTTTGCTTTGGGTTAGTACCATCAACCGCTCGTGGGGAACGGACACTATCCCAAAAGGGTGACATCTCCGTTCTGTGAGCGAGCATATAGGTACCTTCATCTTTCCGTGATATCAATATATTTATGTTTAAGAACCATCGTAAAATACCTACGTAGTGTAGTACAATTGAGCTTGTTATCTATAGATGCGCGAACGTCTACGCGGCCCACACGCATACCTGCAATGATGATTTTTCTGAGCGGGGTCTGGTGGTAGATATTATGTTTTGCAAACCAAGGGGCACGATATCAGGTACGACGAGTAGAAATTGGCACCGTGATGGAGTACATCTCAGATTCCTGGCGTAAACATGTTTTTTTCGTCTTGTGCGATATGTTTGTGTTTCATTTATATTGTTCGCCGCGCGTATCCCCCGTCGAGTAAAATAGTCACAATAACAGGTAGTGCATTGTCATTTGAGGAGCTCAATATTGCCTCAGTAAGCAAAACGTTTAACCTCGACCGTGGGACGAGTCTACGTCGGTTTTTGCTTTAGATGCGAAACACGGAATATAGGCTATCCATACCACGACCACACACTAATGAAATCCACAGGGTTCACGCCCTCTCCTGTCGACTCGAACGATGTTGATACCTCAAACACTTCGTAGTCTACCGTATTTTACGAACGCACTGCCGAATTCCCACACAAGGTAGATAACAAACACTCAGCAAAGCAGACATCCAAACGATGCGCATTCGCATTAAAAGTTGAGAACTGCTGTAGAGCCGATCGTATTGGCGACTGGTTCCCGGAACTATTGAGGGTCTTCGGGGCGTAAAGAAAATGCCACCACAGTCGGCATAAAAACTTGTCCGAGACGGATTGAGCCGGGGTGTGGACCGTATGTTTCATAGTTCCTGGTGTACGATACGGCGGCCCCAATTACTAGTTAATTGGCGGTGTAAACATCAATAGATCTAGGAGACCGGACAGAGCATAATTCGAGACAGGTCGGCAAATGATGGCTATGAACCACTTGCTTGTCGCACGAAAATCCCCATCAGCGTATTTCGATTGAAAGCCGGACCAGCCGCCTTGGGTGAAATGTATCTAAAGCCAGAGTATAATGTTTCAAAGCGAAACGTTTTCAGGTATTTATTTTCACGAATACTTCACCCGAAATCCGGAATCGTGGAATCATCCCGGAGAAAGGCGGGGATCTGCATTAATCCACCTTTTCATGGCACCACATTGTTATCGCACTACCATAGGAATACTCGTACGTCATGGCAAGACGCCACGACAAGCCTATGGCCATGCCACGGTACTTACTATGGCAGTACAACATGGCACCGGCATGAGTTATGCTATATCTGGATGTTGATGTTTCAAACGCTTTGATGGCAGGCCATGACCACCTTACAATGGGCCATCAATGTTCTGACCGGGACCACCCTGCCATCAGCATGAGCCATCAAGGCCTTGCCACATCATGCCATGCCAACCCCATCCACCTTCATTGTACGCCATGGCATTCTCGTGACCCATCATGGCACTCCATCGCATTAGCATGAACCTCCATGGCACGCCATGCCTTTGCCACGATTCCCTACGGCACGCTATTGCATTGCCGCGAACGAACGTTGATGCCACGCCAGGGCATTGCCATCAAACCCCACGACACACCATGATATTGCCATGGGCAATCATGCTATTGCCATAGTGTATCATGATAATTTCATGGAAACCCATGTCATTGCCATCGGGGGTCAAGGCAAGGCCATGGCATCTGACGCCATGGCTACGGCCATGCACCGCATTGAGCTGCCATGGCAAGACAGTATGGATACACCATGGCAAGACACCATGGCGACACCATCGGGGTGAGGGCATAGCAGTGCTTTCCAGTGCCATGGCGTTGCAATGGAGATGCTATTGCCCGTACCATGGCGACATGGATTTTCCACAGGTATTTCCATCACAATGCCATGAACCAATATCATGTTGGTTTTCATGGCATGCTATGATATAAAGTGCCCTGACACCCGATGGCGTCGCAGTGATATCCATGGCACCACCATTCCGTCTCGATGACTCGCTATGACAGTGCATGGGAGCCCATGAAGTGCCACGACGTACCACGGCAATGTCAGTGGCTGCCATGACAATTGCCATCGACAGCCAATGGCTACCCATGGCAGTCCATGGGGAATGCCAAGACGCACCATAAAAGCGTAAAACAAAAGTATATACGGCTCCGTTAAAATCAAACATCATCTGCCATGCCTAGCATGCACCACGCACCAACTTCCCATGCAAACGTAGCACCCAGCACGATACCTACTGGGTGCACATATAGACTGCAGAAGTGTAGGGTATGTATGAGGTTCAGGAATGGCGGTGGAGTGTTCCAACCGACCGGTTCTACGACCCACGCTGCGCTGTTAAACACGTTAAATGTAGCGAGTCGTTTTTGCGCAGTTTCGGCGAATTCAAGTTGAACTTGCCCTAGGGTTTCCATGTTTGGAACCTGTTTTTGGTTTGATATCAATACGTACGAGGGATATGTTTGGTCTGGTGGATACGACAGCGAGGGGGGTAAACTACATTGCGGAAGCTGCTTTCCATAAAGCCTAGAAGCATCGACGGTAGCATCAGGTTCTATAGAGAACTAGGACTTTCACGATTTGCTAGATCAATCGCTAGTGTACTCTGGTAAGGCCGACTGAAGAGCCTAGGGCTGTTCGTCTGTCTGCTGCGCTTCGTGGACGCTTCATGTTTTCTTTTGTTTCGACCGCCATATTAGATACATCATATATATCTTAAAACCATATATACACCGGACACAGTTGGCGGTTTTAATAAACATAGGGATGTCTACCTAGGTTACAGCGGAAGCTTGCATACATTAGTTTTTACCGCTTCACATGCTGTACCCTTCTTGTCCTGTATCTAGAGCAGCCGATTGGACATATGGGCAGATCCATACTTCAGGTAGGAAGTAGCACGGGGCGGGGCTGCCAGAAAAGGTGTACAACCATCGCCGGAGTCGGTGTCACTGACCTCGCCACAAGCAGTGAGGGATGCTAGGGCATTTCCCGCTTCTGACTGCTGCCGGCAAGTTCAAACAATGACTAAACACAAATTCATAGGTTGTTCTTGTTCCCCACCTTCCCCGCAACAGGCTTCCCACTTGTGATGAAGGCATCAGTACCTACTCACTCCGTGTATCCAGCGCCCGCTACCCCCCCCCCCGAACTACCAAGTGTTACTGTCGAACCCGTATTTTGCCGAAATCGCCTGATACTGCGTTATAGACTGCGTTGCATTGAACTTACAGAGACGTACACACTCTGCTTGCGGGATATTTCTTGTGGAACCGACACTGCGTCATTTTGTCCTGGCAACAAACACGAAGCAAAAACAGCACTCCGGCCCCCGGCTATTTGCAGTTGTTGACTCGAGGGGGCCAGGTATGTGGCGACGGGTGGTGGTATTCACAGACACAAGTGATCGTGCTGCATTGTTTTCCATTTTAGCGGTTTTGCCCATAATTTTGCATGTTCTTACTGGATTCCGTGAAGTGACTTCACGGCCAAATGAAGCAATTTCCATGCTACTGTGCTTTGTTATATTTCAATTACATATGACGACGACGTTGCTTTCCTTCAAACACACTACTACCAGATGTTGTAGTATACACCTGCAGCTCGTCATAAGCGATGCACGAGGGGTGCCGTTTCTCACCTCCATCCCTGCCAGCCGAGTTGTTTGTGAACGTGGCATTACCGTCGATACACAACTCCAAGCCAGCTGCGAAAACGGCACCTGCAGGTACAATAAGGTAGACAGTGGGCAAGTGGTTGTTTGTCATTCACCTTGAAAACGACGACGGCGGTGCGCGACTGGGCTCACAATGAGGCAGAGCCTCTCCATGGGCGAATGCAAGGGGGGAAACCAAAAGTTCTTTCGAATGGAAAACAATGGTAACGACTCAAAACCAGGATATATCGACGACTCGGGCAACCGAACTTTGCTTCAAGGATATCATTTAGCCAAGCCGCCACCACGTATACATTGGATACCACGCGCTGTCTATTGGAAGTTGTGTCTGCATGGATGACGAGTAACGTATCCTGCGGTCGGCGGGTGACAACGTCATGGTTCGGTTTGAGTGAATGGTGAACACATGCGAGGAATGGTGCATCCGAATCATTGTGATGTTGGGAGCATTCGCACAGGATATACCACGGAACCCAGGTTTGTCACGAGAGACGATAGTGAAATTACAAGTTGCGTACCAGGAATTTGGTACGACTAGAAATGAGTATTAGGTAGAGGTTGGCATTATTTGACGAACCTATGAAAATGATCTGGGCTCTGCCTCGTATACATACGTCGAAGCACTGAGACTAACCCATATTGGGAGTCCGGGGTAGGTGCCAGAAAGACAAGAACAGGTGTAAGTCAGTTTAAACGTGCGAAAGAGTTGAACAATATACACGTTTGTTAAGGTCGAGCGGTTCTTCCGACAGATAAACACAGTGCGGTTTGCACTGTGCGTTAAATAATGTGATTAACGTCACATGTGCGGGAACTTTGCGCTTTCAAACGATTTGTTGATATACTACGATTTAGGTTCCCTCACAGGAGGTATATACCACATAGATAGATATATTGGATGTTTGGAAGAAGATGCTCCTACGGCAGGGAGGTCGCAATTGGAAGCTCTATAGTCTCAGCCGACAAGGTCCTGCTGGCCCTGTAACCACCTTATCTCACTCCCGGGAAGTCTAAAGTGTTCAACCCTTTGCGTTTCGCGATATTAAGACCGTCATACCACTATTTTCTCCTGAACTAATTCCACGGCAGGTACGGGTTGCAGTCAGGTCTGGACTTCAGAGGCATTTTTTTGTGGTTTAATGTGACGCTTAGTATACTCCTCAAGTGAGCACCTACCGGCTATACCACTCTTAATAGTACCACCATCAGTTCAGCAGTTACTTCTGGATTGGTTTCAGCAGTAGCGCATGCACAGGTTGGTCGACCTTCCCGAACGAACTTCTTCGGAGTAATGTTTCATGTGTATGACTTACTGTTGGTCGACCTTCCCGAACGAACTTCTTCGGAGTAACGTTTCATGTGTATGACTTACCCATGACTCACCAATGACTTTCTATTGACACCAGGTACTGATAGTATTCAAGTCCTGATGTGAAGAGCTCAGACAATCAGACAACCCCCCTGAAAGGTGGACTGTGCGACGATCAAACTTTGTTTGCGTCTTATTTATAGGGATAGACAGAGCTACTCGCCCCAGTATCGTATACGCGGTAGTGAAAGCAATGGCGTCATACTCCATTTACGGCGGCAGCAGTCGAAACATGTAGGGGGGGGTCTAGCAAGTGCATTACTCGTAGTGTTGGTGCGAATCGCATGGTACGTCCAAATTATTGACACGCCGGTCTGAAAGCGAGGCTCGCACAAGGGTATACAGTACTTCTCAATTTAACAGGCCAACCCGCAAACGAAATATCATAAAGCTACATCGTTGGATATATGTACGACGCATACATTGTACCGCCATCAACAGCAAGGTCAGCAATCCCCCGGCCACGATAATGTTCCGGAGTCAAGAACCGATACCTGCCGGTCTTCAATAATTCAGAACTGTCGCATTCAGAACGTGAACGTCGGCCGTATTCAGACCTATGTGTCCTATTAAACTACTGTACTCGCGAATTGACGTCAAGGGACCAGCCTGGCTGAGAAACTCTGGAAATAATGTGTGTCGTCACATTTTGTGTTACTAAAAAAATAGGCGATGTTTATGTGTCGTAATGCTAGCACCAACATAATCGCCCCCTTTCCTGTCCACTCGCACGATGTGAATACCTTGAACACTCGGTAGCTTACTGCTGTAGTCTGTCGAACGCACTCTCGAATTCCCGCACAAGGTGAATATTCCAGATATTCAACACTCAGTATACAATACTGTGCATTCGTATCGAAAGTCAACAACAATGTAGCTGGCCGGAGGTACAGTACGTTAGATTGCTTCACGCAAAAACTCAACGCGGTCAAAAACGGAGGAAACTGTTTATCACAACCAGCAAAGAAACTCGTGCAATACGGTTTGGACCAAGGTGTCGGGTGCAGTCATTCTTAGGGCGGCAAATCTTACCGATATAACGGTTCGAGTGGACGGAAAATGGCGTCACAATATGCTGTTGGGGTAAACGGTAGCTATACGCCTCTTTTTCGTTCCACGATACGCCCCCTCAGCGTGTTTAGAGTGACACACCGGACAGCCGCGTTGGGTGATATATAAACCAAGGTCAGGATAGCGTGTTTGCCGGCAATCGTTTTCGTGAACGTATTTTCCCTAAACCAACACTGAAAGCAGTTATTGCTGTATTTTGTTAAAATTAAATGCACAACATCGTACTTCAGCGAAGGTAGGAGTATGACATCATATACCGTACCATTCTCGTCTACGCATCATTGACGAATTCATCACCGCGGAATTTTAAATGCCCAGCACGCACCACAGACTACCGGCTGCTGTGAAATATCCACACCAAAATTCAACGGCTAGGGGCACAGACACGTGGAAGGTGTATCTCGAACACGACCGGGACGAGCAGCGGTGGGTGTTTCCATCTGCCCATCGTTACACCATTCTCTGCGCCTATTTGTTGGCGTGGAGTATGCGCCCTTCCTAGGGGACTACTCAAATACTGGTGCCCATACTGCCTTCGTCGTTTGGTTGCTACAGCATGATTCCAAGTGGTGTACATTTGAAATTCCGCATCACCGCGGTAGGAGCAGAAGCAGAATACGCTGTGTCGACTGTGGCGTGGTGGGCGGCTGCCGTGTGTCCTATCTGTCGACCTATCAAGATATGCTTCGTGGAGCACGCACGTGCGGTGGCGAGTGCAGTCCAGATCTCAGCAACAGCGTTCAGACGAACATCTGGTTACGAATTTGAATAACTCAAAAGTAGGCTGTTGGCTGGATAATGTTGTTATTGCTGCCGCCGCTGCCTCTGCTACTAGCCTGCGCATATACATGCTGCTATTATTGTCTTATATTTTTGGAAAGAAGTGACGGCACTGGCATTAAACCTACCGCGGTCGGCGTTGCTGGCAGAGGTGTACCATGTTCTTGCCTTTAGAGGGTGGTGGCTTGATTACAGTATATGACCTCTATACCCCACCCATAGCATGTGCAAAGAGTTTACTTACTGTAAACAATGGTGCCAATAGGTGCACGCCCCAAAACTGTTTTTGGACAGTCGGCTTGAACACCCAACTCCACCACACTGTTTCGTGATCGTGCCCCGGCTGTGGTAGTGAGATGTTCGAAGAAGTTTTGTGTGTGCTGGAGTCTGGAAGAGTTTCGGAATACGCTCCGCGTTGTCTCAGGCGCGGAGGATTCAAGGTGACATGGGCAGAGGCCAACACGGAGATTTCGACAGTCGCATTGTTAGATACCCGCGCTTGGTCCCGCAACATCAAAAACAAAAAGTTTTGAGTACGGTTTGTGTTATATTTCAGCTGTTTATTTTTCACTAGGTAAAATACGGAATGCGTAAGCTGCAACGTTTCGCATAATCATCGCCACGCGACTGGTGCGAAGAAACCAGCATAAATTCGAACACTTTCGGAGCGGAAAGCACAACGACTCCTACCTCGCTCTTTCAAAGTTAAAAACAACCGACCAATGAGTTTGCAAGGTGCAGGTGTAAATGCGGAATTTGTTGGGGAATGATTCCACCGGTGGAGAAGACGAACGCAGGAAGCCAGAAATAAAAGCCGGTCCTAGATCCATGACGTACGATGCCAAGTGCTTTACCCCCCGTCCTGTAGCCCGTTTACAAAAATTGTTCTGTCTCTAATTTAGTGTTGTTTAGGGCTTGTGGCAAGACATAATTTTATTAGACTCCCTGTGGCAATCTGTTTACTAAGCCCGAACCACGAGCAACATGTCAGATATGTTTACCGAGATCCGCTTTGTGGCGATTACAAGTCCCGGAGTTGTATGGCATTATTAGTAAGTGACACAATGGCCACCTGCAATCGCCGACAACGGTAACGATCGGCGATCGCGCCACCCTCCAGCAGTGTACTCGATACTTAACGCTTGTTATTTTAGAAAAGGTTGCGCAATTTTTACCGAATCGAAAAGGTTTTCGGAAATTTCTGGTCGGAGCCGTTCCGAAAAAACACCTTACATTCCGTATCATCAGCACCTAAATTCACTCATACGGCGCTGTCGGAGAAAACGAGCGCCGAAAACGATCGCACCCTGTGGAAGCTCAACGCTGCTTTTTAAGGTACTCTTTCATCTCACGCTCACAGCTGCTCGCGGGCCGCCGCTGGCGGCGTCGACGGCCGCCCGTCACTTCCGCCCCCAGTCGCAGATCGGCAGGAATTTCGCTCCGCAGGCCGCGTGTCCTCGTCGTCCCTCGATGTCTGTGGCTTTCCCCTGCCGCGTTTTCGCGATTGTGCCGCGTGCGGGCACCTTCCCGAGGCGGTGCTAGCTTCGCGTGATGGGGCGCATGAGCATGTCACTCATGTGCGTTTGGCCTTCTTTCCGTGCTGCCGCAGACAAAAAACAAACACACAGGCGCGGTACGCAAAACTAGCGAAGAGGTGTTTTTTTTGTCAACGGTGGGTCGTCGTAGGCAGGGGCGACTCTTTTTCGTGTATATCACGTCCAGAATTCTCTTTTGGGAGGCGGGGTTCTTGCAGCCCGCGAGCATGCTGGACTACGCATGTCGGGAACGGTTTCCGGTTCTCATGTCTAGGTTTCATTGCGTTCCTTTGTCGTTTACTGAGAGGGGGAAATTAGGGGACAGACGGGAGGCGGGGGGGGGGATACGTTCATTTGTTGCTTGGGCCTTAGTCATTAGATCATTGACAACGCCTCCCTTTCGAGAGCGGAGCACAAAGAGTTTCGCGGGGGGGGGAGGTGGGGATACGTTACGCCTCGTTGGTTGGATTTGCAGCCCGTTTCAAATAAGACCCCCACCCTTCCCGAAGTTGAAATTCTGAAACCCGCTATTATAGATGACCCGTAACGCTACAGCAAAACTGGCATCGGCATGAGATTACCAGACACCGCACTGCGTGCAAATCTTCGACACGCTGGCAGCAACGCGCGGCCGTAACGTTGAGGTCTGCGACGATAGAGACTGTCATAACGCGTCTGCTTTGCTGTTGTCGCGTTGCGCATCGGGCTTGACGATGACTTCTTCAGCCAGCCCGATCGTCTACAGTAAAGGCTACCACAGCGAAGGTGGTATCCTTTCTGGTCTGCCTGCGCGGCTCAGAGAGACAGGGACCGTTGCAAGAAAGAAGTATGATTGCGGGTGGGGTGAGTTCGAGGCGTCGCTCACATTTCGCGCCTCCGTGAAGTCGACTCCGTCGTCCGACGCAGGGTAGAGGCTGTCTCCGGCTGCAGAGCGATCGGATGATGGCTTTCGAGCGGTGCGAGGCTTGGGATGGGGTCGTTCGTCACGCGAAGTACGTGGGCTGTCGCTGAAAGCGACGCAAGACGGACGAGACAACGAGGTGGGCGGACAGAAAACGAGTGGTTTGGGGGGCCTCAGGGAAAGCACAACGTGGCAACGCCACAGAAGAAAGTCCTGAAGATCTTGAAGCGCGCCCGACTACGCTTACATGGCAGACTCGACGAACTTACTTCGCGATGGTGAGTGGTGCTGGTGCGAGCGGCGGTGGCGGAGAGAATGCCGATCGGCATCCGAGACGCTCCAGCCAGACACAAGATTAACGGCGGAAGCAGTCATGGCTCACCAGCGTGAGAGTATTATCGAGGGGTTCGGGTGTGACATCCAATCAAGCGTGGATCGTCCTGACGCATGTGCGCCTCTCTATTTGTACCGACGTTCGTGCTCTTCCCGGACAGATAGTGCAGCGAGTATTCACAACGACACATTTTCAAGGCACTTTGTACATCACCCGCGCATTGCGCGAGACGACCCCACCAGCACACCCCACGTGGCCTCCCACTCGTCTCCGCGCGACGTCTACAGTAGTAGGTGGGGCCAATGGTACAGTAAGGCTCATTGAGAGCATGACACATATTATATATTGGAAGTTGTGGTGAGGCTTAAGCGTGTGGTTTTCCATGCTTTTTTCCATCCCTGGCAGGACGAAAAAGAAGGAAAACAAAGGCGACGTTCAGCAGCCATCAAACGCGTTTGCACTTGAGGCGACGTATAAGGCTTGAGTCGAAAATCGCCTTGTCATCCTCCACGCCCGTCGGTGTCGTCGTCGACGGTGCCAGCCACGGAGAAGTGCGGTCGCTAGCAAAAGCGTTACAACCTTCGGCCGTCACACGCCGTGGGGGGGGGAGCGGAGGTCGCAACGGTAAGAGGCAACCACGAATACAGAGTGTTGGCAAGGGATACGGAAGCAGTGCTGCTAAAACGGATAAAGCACGGTGCGAAGTCCGAGGAAGCGACCAACAAAATCAAAAGGTAGATTCCGTGAAAACGCTGAAGAAACACCCCGCCCCCCCTCCCGAAAAAACATGTCTTCAACATTGTACCGTGCGTTCCCTTTCGGCTAAACGACTCCTCTCAGGTTGGAAGCGTCGTCGTTGAAACGCCACGAACCAGGAGCTAAACCTGTTAATCGAAGCCGCGACAGATAGGGTCAGCGCACTATCGGACACACAGCTGCATGGATATAGCTTGAAGCAGAAGGTGTGCGCTCGGCGTTTCCGGAAGTGCATCGAAAAAAAATACCCCAATCGACGTGAGAAAAGCGTGTCTAGTGGTATTAACCAGCTATGTACAAGAAAACAGCAGCACACCGGATGAAGCGGGCGCGGGGGGTGTACTTATTTTCCACATGGCATGGCCGTAGTCGTATGACCATGGCCGAGGGGCTCTCCACATGAGCTCGACGACTTGCCGCGCTTGTGTTGAGGTAGACGGACTGGTGGCAGTTCCTGGCACAATCACGGCGGCATTTGTTTCGGTTCAAGATAAATCAGACGCCGGATGCTGCCTTCGGCGCCGGCCACAGTTCTACATCTTCAACAAGGGGTATCGGGGTATCACACCCACGAGAGCTTGGCAAGGGACACGTCTCAGCGCGTATATCCGGGATATGAGGGCGGACGCAGCTGTTTCATTTAAGGTGGGTGATTTGGGGAGAAGCACAGTCTCAGCGCGCCGAAGAAAAAAAAGCAAAGGCAGGAACCGTGGCTAACCCTGGCCGAAAACGAATTCGAATAAATTGGCAACATCGCCGAAGGGACCTCCAGATAAGCCAGTCGGCACTACGCGTGGGCAGTGAAAGCCAAGCGAAGGAACGAAGAAGACAATACCACGAAGCATGTGAACGGGTTTTGTTGTGCTCCACATTGCTCTTACGAAGATACGGCATATCATATACGGATTATGTATAATGTACGGTACGACCTCGCGTACGGCCCCAATTGTCGCGATGCTAGCGACACGGAGGCGCCTGCAGCTTCGTCTCGGCGGCGCGGCGGCGTCGCGGAGGTCACTGGCCCCGGCGTGCAAACCCAAAGAAGCACACACTGCCCACAATCGACCATACAGCCACCAACACCACACCTAATGCAATACGGCGACACAACAAAAATGCACTCCCGCTACGATATAACCGTCAGAATGCAGCTACGTTTGTGTTATTTGGGAAACGAGTACATTAGGCGTTAGAGTGAAATATTTTTCAATAGAAAAAGGGACTAAAACCCAACCCGCGACACAAAAATCCCCTGGAATTCTAAGCCTCAGCTAACACCGCCCCGCCCCCCTCCTCATCCGGTGGTCGGACGGCTTGTCTGAGGAACGTACAGTTTCGGTCTGGAAGCAGACGAAGCGCCTCTTGTCCAGAGCTGTCGGGGTAGCAAACGCATTCCAGAATGGACTTACGCCATTCTCGGTCAGTTGCGCGGCAGGACGCCTTACCGCACGCGTGGAAGACAAAGTTGGACAAAGGACGGCGGTGGGGCGGGGAGGGGTACTGCATGTCTGTACGGCGGACCATAGACCCTGCACTCCAACAATGACGGGGTCATGGAACATTTCTGTTTTGGCTCTCTCGAATTGTACTTCCTGTATTTTTGCGTTTCTTTTGTGCCATAATGCCTATAATGGTTGCCTTCGCCTCGCGATGTTAAAAACGGGCCAGCTGAAAACTTAAAGTTTACAAGGCAGCGTCGCTCGTTGCTAGCCTCACCAAACACGCACAAGGTTGGTAGAGCTCCAGTAGGCTTCCATAAGCATCGTGAAGGCAGGGTCTGCATACATACATGCGTTGAAGACATCATCTGCTTCGGACAGGGCTGCCTAAGCTTGTCGTATAGACGGCAGGTTAGGCGATGCGTATACGTTCTTTTGAATCGAGAGACGAGGGGCGGGGGCAGGCGCCGGAGCAATGCGCGTTATCACAGCAGACTGAGGCAGCAGCTGGACATACTGGCGAGCTCGATGAACGCGGTCCAGGTCGACCCGATGGCGTACGCCCACGGTTTGCGCGGCGTCCTCTGGAAATAGTCCAGCTTGTCGACGTAAAGACCGAACCTGCCCGACGCGTGCAACGGCGTTAGCTGTGGTGGGGAACAAGGGTACCAGCTGCGTTCTACCCAATGGCTGCGGGGGATAGTGGGGCCGAGCTGACATTTACGTCCTATGTTTTATTTTCTCGAGAGATGGGACGAGGGAGGGGAAAATCGACGAACATCGGTTTTAGCAGTCATCAGGCCAACGGAGGCAGAGCGGGCTTGCTAAGGGATAATATATTTTGTGTCCCTATTCCTCCGATGCAAGGTTTGTTGACGGCATGTGCGAGCATGGCAACTACTCGTAGCGGGCTGCACGCTCACACTGTTGACGGAGCGAAACGTAGCAGCAGTAGGTAGCCCCTTTATAAGGGACCCCGCGAGAAGCGAAAACGGTATACAAGGAGACTTGCAACATTTTTGCCACCTTTTTGTGCACTACTGCGGCGTAAGGGGCACTACCAGCTGTCTGATAAAGAGAGGTTGGTATATACTGGAACCCAACCGGAACGCACTATTACAGAGGTGCCGCTTGAAAGGGCCGCATCTACTGTAATCAGAGCCAAACGGCAGGTGCGAAACGTAAAGGGGGTAGCATGTTTTTGTCCGATCGTTGGTTTGATTACAAAACTAGCCACCCCGGTAGTGAGCGTCCGGCACATCCTGGTATGTGGCTGCAAAATCCCAGGCAGGGTCCCAGTAGGGTTGTACACACCAGGTGCTACACAAGGCGTGGTTAATTGCAAGGTGCATGTTTGCGCTATGGTACATAATCAGTGAGTATACTTCCCGGATAGAGGTACCACTATCGGATACGACCGGTTTCGGATTATCCGCTGACAAATTCAAAGGAACGCCCTTCGTTTTCCAGCGACCTTACTACCCATGAAAATCAGCAGCACGATAGGAAACTTCCTTCCACACAGCGGCGGCCTTCCCGCTCCCCCGGAAAATAAACCAAATCTCGCTTTTGGTCGAATAACGCCTTCCCCCCCTATTGTTCTACTAGAGTATGCGAAAAAACGGCAGACTGTGGGGGTTTTTTGTTGACAAGTCGTACAAGAACTCCTTACAGCCACATCGTCTGCATTCTGCCTCCTGCGAGTTCCCAGAATCATTTGCGCTCGATAAATGCAAGTCTGTCGGCGGAACAGGCGGCTGGTGCCCGACAGGTCGATGTTGGTCGTTCAGCATGAAGCGCAGGCATGTTTCACGCTTCCGCTCGTGCTTCACGATCAGGCCGGCCACAGAAAGTACAACGAATTATTCAGACAGACGCAATTAACATTTACGCAGGTGTCGGGTACCAGAGCGCAGCCCAGTAAGGATCGTTCGCTTCGTTTGCGGACGAAAAGAGAAGCGGGGTACCTGCAAGCTAAGCTTCGCATGGCTGGCTGGGCTACTTCCGCAAGTGCTTGATCTGTCTCTCCAAAGCACGGGTACCTCTCCCCCCCCCCCCCCCCACCAAACCACGAGGCCAACCCACACCCCTCCCTAACGTCCATTGTACACTTACGCACCGATCGACGCGCACCCATCGACCCACCCATACCACCACAGGCCACACCACCCACTCCAACGTACCCACTCCCGCGCTTCTGCTTACGCGTCAGCGCAGCGAGTCACTCCAGCCCCAGCCTCCAACGACCGCCTGCGCGGCGGACGAACTCATCATCCCACCATGTGCTGAACGCCCGTGTCGAGGTCGTGGGCAGCAACCCGGGCTTATCTTAACGCCACAAATGCACGCCCCACCCGAAATCCGAAGCTCGGGGTGTTTGCTTCGTCTCCGGAGACGCCTCGCGAAGCCGCTGGCGAGTGCGCCACTGTCGTGTGAAAGACGTTTTGTAGTAGGCGTGTGCGGTGTGTGTTGGGGGGGGTGTGTGGTCAGAGGAGCGCGATTTCTGTCGGCCGGGCTTGTAGTCTTTGGGTTCAAGATGGGAAATCCACAGCAGTGACGTTATATCACCTGCAGATAATTTGAAGCAACTGCAAAACGTGAGCGGACGGCTAACCCGTCGATGGGGCGTTAATTATCTGGCTTGCACCACGGGGGCGAACTAACTATCACTACCTATCATCAGCAGGCTAACATATCACAAAGCTAACTAGCCCAAGGACGGCTTGAGGCGGACCAACGAGCGCCACGACTACATTGTCCCCACCAACAAAGCAATATTGTGGAAGTAGAGCAGGAGTCCCGACGGTAATGGCACACACTCCGCTGGCAGAAGTCCTGCTACATACGCAGATAAAATACACGCATCCCTCTTTCTCCCTGCCGTTGCGGCATGAATCGCGAAAGCCGCGTCGCTGCCTACTAGCTCGACCCTCCCACGAATGCCTCGAAGCGGGTGTGCGTGCAGCTCGGACATAGTCCGCTCGTGCCCAAGGCTGCTTCAGGCCCAAAATGCAGGGCGCTGGAGATTGCGGCGTATCCATCACCGCAGGATCACGGGCTCAAGAGCAAGGCTACCGTAAACAGCGTTGTCTGCCACGATGAAAGCGAACGGGCCACGGACAGGTTTTACGATCAGCGTTAAGACCACGAATCAGCACTCAAGAGCTTGGAGACATATGTGGGAATACAATTTTTTCGGACTAGCTACAGCAGCTGCTGGGCTGCGCCGACGTAGAAACGGTAGCAATGTAACACCCTAGTCGGCGTGCTGCGCTCCATCCTCCTCCGCCTCTCCTTAACGCTACTTTTTTCTTGGCAGCTACAACGACCTGCGTAAGTAGTGCTTTTATGAGCTGAGTTGCTTCCTCGCGAATGAGGTTTTGTACAGAGCCCTCTGCGTGTTTGGCGGGGGCGTATTGATTTCACAGTTGGCTTGAATGAATAGCGCAAAAACAGCCGTGCGTTTTCAAGCGAGCATGCTGTGCGAGCAGCACTCACGGGACGGCGTTCGGATAAGGGGATACCCATGCTGTCGCCACATGAACAAAAAACACACATGTGAAGCAAGACAATATATGATAGCCAGGTATATACAGGAGTCGCCAATATTAAATTTGGACTACGTTAGAAGCGAACCTACATAAGGGTTCGGCAGCTCTCCCCGCCATTTGTTCGTCGTAAACAGGTAACGTCCCCGTTCGCAAGACAGACGCGACTGCTCCGCAAATTTTTAGTGCTCTTGCGGCAATGCACCAAGGCTCGCGACGGTGGTGAAAGCGTCTGCGACCTCGTCTAGCGATGAACGCATTGACCCGTGACAACGCGCACTAATTTTCGGCTTCCTGTTCTTTTTCAAATCGCACCAACAGACAGCACTACAGCAGTACGCCACAAACGTTGGTTGAGGATAGAGCAGCGGCGGTTGAGGCTCGTCGTCGTCGGTGGCAGGCCTGCCAGTCGAAAGCAATCACAGCCAAGGTTGGACTTTTCCACTGGGAAAAAACGCGGCACCGAATACCGCGATGCGCAAGCCAGACGCCAAAAGAAAAAGCAAAGTAGGGCCGCGCGGCGCAATCGTTGACCGTTCATATACGCCGCGCCCGCTGAATGTTTGATACCCCAGCGATCGTCAGGCGAAACAGGCGGACCGAAACAAAGATACCCACGGTCAGCGCAAGAAGCACACGCTTGTACGTCTTGACGTCGAAGAGCAGGTGGGGGTGGTTGTCCGCGGTTTTAGGCTGTGGCCTTCGACCCGAGCGGGCCCGAGTGTGGACTTTCTCGGCGAAAAATTTCCAAGGCCGGCAGAGCACCGCACTATCTGCAACACTACTGTACAAGGACAGCAAAGCAAGCAAACACATCAACGCAAACATACACCAGTCAAGCGGCATTCGTGCAATGAGAAGGTGTCAGCATGGCCGTAGTCGTATGGCCCGCGGGGCGTTGTGGGGGAGCGGTTCACCATGCTTTGAGGAAATATTGGCGGATTGCAGGTTATTTTTCGCTCCACGCTTTACCGAAGGGCGGGGCGGCGGGCTCCGCAAAAGGTAATCCAAAATATTTGGATTCACAGAGGAGTTGACGCTATCTCGGGTACCCATTGTCGCGGTGTACTCTGAAAAAACACTGTTTTGGACACAAGGATGCTCTGTGTGGAGAAGCTGTGTTGATTCGAGACTGTTTGTATACGCCGTGTCGAACGTGTTCTGTGTAAGCCACGCGGCTACTACGCATGAGTCCGTCAACGGAGAGTGTAGTAGATAATGTACTCGTACTACACGTAGCCAAATATACAACACAAGTAGAGCCAGTACCTGTCGTCAGGTCGCTCATAAGCACACACAGGAAGTGAGCCGTACGCTTTCCGTCAGCTCTCACGCTGCGACATATATACGGGCAGTATCTTATCATCAAAGCTGGGTCGTATCGTAAAATCAATCGACTGCCCCCGTAGGAGCAGCTCCCAAGCAAACAAGAGGCATCCATCATCTCAGATATAATGGCCTCGCACCCATAATTTGAAGCCGATCCGTAGACAGTGGTGAACCCCCCACAATATCGGGGAAGCCGTATCGAACAAACGCATACCACAACAGCCCGCCTATTCGGTTGCGCCGGCCGGCCCACACCGCCGCCGCCCCAGTTCGAGTGCCGCCGTCCACACGCACCGCGCCGCAGTTGCGATTCGTGCCGGCCGCCACACGCCTCCGTCCATTGCCGTACGCTTTGGCTATTGGTTTAAATTGCGCACCACGTACGGGGCACGCAATTACTGATAGCTTTTGATTCGATCAATTGTTTGGTTTTCTTGTATACTTCCGAGGGGATGTCACAGGCAGGGGCTGACTATGGTTTGAATTGGAGATGTTATATACAGAGATGTTGCTGCTGTTGTTGCTCTACAGAGTACACAAACCGGGGGCCAGATGTTATCGGGCGTAGGTATTTATGTGAAGACGTGTTATTGATTTTGTTTGAGAAGTTTACCTCGGTTTGTTGGATTTCCCGCTCCGAGTAAGTTACTGTCTCGCTATAGCCTAGGATATATATACTGGAATCGAGATTGAGAAGAATTGTACAGGATTTGCCCGTTTTACCTTTGCAATTATGAAGGATGGAATTTGGGTCTTGACGGCGCAAAGGTCGAACGGACCCCAGGCACATACGCCGACCCATTCCCTCGAGTACTGCCTACGTCTCAGCAGCACTGCTCAGCTAGATCGAGCCACCGAAAAACTCTAGCTCCATATATCTTTCCATCGCCTATGATGAAAAACTTAATATGCGGGTAGGGGGCCTCTTGTGTGGAATAACAATGCACTATCACCGGTGCAATGGATTGCCGTTTTACCTGGCAATGATGAAGGTGAAATTTGGGGTTCTTTTAGAACGAGTAGAGGTCCGAAGCGGGACCCACAGCACATACGCGCACATTCCTCAGAGTCACTGCTACGTCGCTGGCAGCAAAGTGGCATCACTAGAGGCGACCATTCCTGATAATTACTCTAATCTCATTCTCTTTCCATCGCCTATGATCAAAAACTTATCATCGGGGGTAGGGGTCTCTTGTTGTAAAACAATGCACTTGCACCAGTGCTGCGTCAATCCATTGCACTGTGATAGTGGCGCATTGTTTTCCAACAGAGAGCTTGCACGCCCGATGATATTTTTTTTGATCATAGGCGATGGAAAAGAGAAGGGGTAGAGTTTTCGGCTTGTGCCGGATGCTAGTGATGGCACTGTGCATGAGGACGTAAGCGTGACTCTGAGGAATGTGACGTATGTGTCTGGGGTCCCTTCGACTTTGCTCGTCAATCGCCAAATTCCATCCTTCATGCTGGGGTAATCCAAATCGGCAGGCAGGGGAAATAAAATCGACAGAGATATGCATGAAAATCGTCTCGCGAAACGCGGTGGCCATCGCACATACTCCTGCCTCGTAGACGGAAGGGTAATGGATTCTGCGTCCTAGAGTAGACAGGCAATCCGATGATGCGTGTTGTATAGGCCGCTGTCGACGTGTTTCTGTGTAACCACGCGCTATACCATGAGTCGTCAAGGAGAGTGTAGTAAGATAATGTAATCGTCGCACCACGTACGAAATATACACACACAAGTAGAAGGCCAGTACCTGTCGTCACAAGTCCGTATAAACACCAACAGGATGAGGCTGGTAGCCTTCCTCGATGCTCCAGCCCTACACAACATACGGGCAGTATCTTATCATAAAAGCCGGTGTATCGCAAAAATCATCGACTGCCGCCGTAGCGAGGCAGCGCATCACGCCGAGCATCCATCATCTGCGATAATAATGCCTCGCACACTCGTATTGAACCCATCTCCGTGACCAGTGTGAACCCACAATCGGGAACTAGTATGAGCAACCGCATACAAAACAGAGACAAAGAAAATATCGCGTCAAAGCAAAAATGTACGGTGAAAAGCAAGATACAATCGAGCTATAAATATCATGTAGGCCCCTAGCAGACAGGTGGCGGGGCATAGTCGCCCGTCCGTCCTCATCGACAGCATCTCACCTGCCGGCACGCCACGCTTGTTCGCTCCGCAACGTTCTACCTCTCTCGAGGCGTTATTGTGCGGGGCAGGGATGACGTTGCGCAAAGGGCTAGTTCGCTCCCAGCCACGGTCGTTTAGCCGAGATGGCCGCGGTCGGACATAGTCGACCTAAATCATAGCACCGACGAAGGCGAGGCAATGGCGGGGAGGCGGGGCAGGTTGCACAGAGGCAACGCCGCTACAGGGTGATGTTCTGACGGCGCGAGACATTATTAATAGTAGATTCGAGAAAACTCCCTTAACGACTTGCCAGGCAAAGGGGCTGGCTATGTTGCTCTGCTGTTCGCTGTTCTTGCTGCTGCTGTTGTTGGTACTGTTAGGGCAGCAGTGTTATTCGCTGTCGTCATTATTAACGTGGTGATGACGTGGTTGTTACTCAAAAAAATTTCGCGGACGGCGTCAATTCCAGCAACCGCAGATCTTGGAGAAATTGTAGCTGGTGGGGGCAAGAGTAGTATTAATAGCCTAGGGGACTTTACGTTCGGCGGCGGGGGGCGACATCATGGGAATGCCTGTCTATGGGGTCTTTTAGCAACCACCGCTCGCAGTACAATGACCTTGTTTTATCTGAAACGTCGGACTCTCTCTACCAATTTGGCCGTTTGAAATTTTAGATCTTGGAAGATTGTGGGGATCTTTGAAAGACCTTTGCCAGAGCGGTTTCCGCGTTAAAACAAGCGACTGTCTTGTCGGGAGGGGGGTACTCTAATCGCAGTATCGCAGGGAAGTGGTGCGCAAACGATTACGCGTAGGATGCCAGATTCTGATTTGAAGCGATACCCGGTCGATCAAATCAAATGCAGACGGAGCTACCAAACAATGCAGCGCTGCTGGCGGCAACAACCTCAGAACCAGAGGCGCTCGCTTGTACGGCGCAACTACGAGTTATTTTAGCGGGCACGCTTAGATACGATGAAAATACTATCAGGCATAGTATAATCGGGCAACGGACACTAATTATATTACTCTACTGTCACCTCTACCGAGGCTACCAAACCACTAACTGGTAGCGGGTAGGCATTAGGTACCAGTAAACTGGCATAGAGGTATTACACCAGCTTGCCTAGAGCTATACGGGTTAGTATGACGTAGGACCTCTCGAGTGCTGTTGGACTCTGTCCCTTTTCTTTAAGCGTATATACAATAGCTGGGTAGTGTGGAGATGGCATCATCAGCAGCGAGTTATTTTTATGGTTCGATGGGCGGGGGCCCGAGCCGGGCGGGCGCCCGGGCCCGCCGGCCGAGCGGCGGCCGAAGTGGCGAGTCGAGGCCACGGTGACAACGACATCAGAGGGATCACACTGGTCTCTAAAATTGAAAAATTGCCCGTTGCGTTTAAAACAGGGTGCCGTCCATGCCGTTGTACGGGTAACTATTCATAGTTTCGGAGGCTCGCAGCTTTAGGTAATTCGCGGCAACAGGCGTCGAATGCGTCGATCACACGCATACCAAAGACAACGCAATCGATACATACCGTACACTGTACCAATACATAACGGCGGTACAGCACCAGGACTGATACGTAGCCGGTACAACATACGTACCAATCGTAAACGTAGCGGCAATTGCATTGCTAGCGAGTACCGTCGTACTTGCGTATGATATCATCTAGATCTACTCGTGCAGCTTCGTATATACTCGTACCTTGGTAGCTGTTTAGCCACGGACCGAGCCGTTTTAACATTCAAAATAAATCAAGGGTTCGTTAGAGAAACTTCCCAAAGCTGCCGCTCAACACCTTTTTCTTTGCTGAACACATCGCCAGCAGTCCACGGATAGCTTGTCTGCGCGATCCTGTCAATTACCGCCGACCCACAAGCTACAGCAGCAACAATCAGCACAAGACAGCCGAGGCCCTCTTGGTCTAGAGAGCGACCAGTTTTAGCTTGCCGGTTAAAAACGAGGATCTTATATCGCTACGGCGACTGACCCCTCCAGCTTTCTCGGGAAGCAACATGCCCAAAGGGGCTCTTGCTGTGCAGCGATAACTGGCGGCAGCGCTGTAGTAACGTGTGTGGAGTAGCAGATATCACAGATGCGTAGACGTCACCTTGGGTGAAAGAAACGCGTGCGCGCGAACAAACGAGATAGAGCGGACAACACGGGAGATAGATGTGACCGCGGTGAATGCTTCACGGCGACGACAAGAAATGCCATGAATGAGCCCACCCACTACGCTGGATGTACAACTTCTGAGCGACGCCGGAGCACGCGCTGATGAAGAGCGAAAGAGCAAGATGCACCAGAGGGACAAGTGCGCCGGAGAACCTTGAAAACGGGAACAGGACAGAGAACAGCAGAACAGAAGCGAAAACCCTCCATGCTCGCTCGCTTCAGAAACAACTGACCATAGGCATATGCCGCGCTGG
>MEHQ01003301.1:483272-495381 GCA_008828725.1 Saccharina japonica
CGCAAAGGGATGCTTCCCGTAACATGGCTCGACTGCCGGAATCGAACCGGGCCTAACACTGAAAGTCATATATCATAACCACTGTGGACTACAAGGGACCTCTTCACTTGCTGTGCATGCTTGCATAAGGTTATCGGTTGAATGCATGCACACCAACGTTTCGTTCACTGCCGCTTTTGCTGTACAAGCCTGCATATTTATCGATTGAACGCTTGCTTGCACTCAAACAAATATACATACACTCCCACGCTTCGTTGAAATCACTGTCGCTTACTGTTTGCATCGTATCATTGATTGATCGCTCGTGTACACAACAACATGCTTGTTTCACATGCCTCAATATATGCCTGGGAAATGCATGCAAGACATACTCGTTGCTCGTTGTTCCGCTGCTTGTTGCTCGTGCTTTTGTCTGCCTGCTTGCTGTGCATGCCTGCATATTTATCGATTGAACGCTTGCTTGCACTCAAAAACATGCATGCACACCAACGCTTCGTTATCACTGTCGCTTACTGTTTGCATCGCATCATTGATTGATCGCTCGTGTACACAACAACATGCTTGTTTCACATGCCTCAAATACTGCCTGGAAATGCATGCAAGACATACGTTCTCTGTTCCGCTGCTTTGCTCGTGTTTCCTGTTGCTTGCTGTGTCTGCATCGATGAGCTCTCTGCTGTATGCTCATTGCGAAGCTGCAAACATACCTTCGGTTCCGCTGCTTTCGTCTGCTCCTGTCCGTAGCCGCGCTCGCGCCCTTACGGCTACGCGTTGACGATCTCGCCTGTTACCGTATACTTACAATATTGCACATGCATACATGCACTCCTTATATATAACAGAATCAAAATATCCGGCTATTCGATGCATGTTTGACCCATTTTCGTTATTCTTTCCCAACGTCCTTCCGGTTTGGTGTGCCCCGAGTGTTACCTGGCACATAAGCTACACACATTGACGAGAACATGCCGCTAACTTCTTCAAGGCATGGTTCACACGGCATGGTACTTGACCGGGGCGTGGGTCGCTTCAAGCCGGTGAGACTAGTTCCATAGGTGAAATGAACCACGGAGGCTACATATCATGAATATGTGGTCTCGTACGAAGTAAATCTATCTACCCTCATTACGAGTACTATTCAACATTAATAAGTAGATATACTAATCTAGCAAACATGATAGAGGTCTTTCCACAAAACGCACGACAGTAAAAATTATACTGTTAATAGTATAATACAAACTGTAATGCGCCAAAATACGAAATAAAGCCCACCTCATGATCAATTCACCAACGTCGACAACCTTCAACCTATATATTTATACGTACGGGGTCACACAAAGAAAAATAACACCGTTGCGAGGTACAATCAGTACCATGAGAAGAGGAATCTAATAAGTAATATACCGGATAAACAGCAACCATGACAAACAAACGAAATTTTTGGGCCTAAAATAAAAAACAATACAACAAAATCCGACTCGAAGTGTCTACCAAATGGAAGAGTTTTAGCAGGCTGGTTCAGGCATATCACCCAAAATTCATTCAGTGGCGAATGTCCACGCCGTTTTTTGGAGATAGACCCTGGAATTTGGCACACGTGTTTTATGCGCCCTACCCGAGACTTAAACGGATGGGTTTTTTTGTTTTTTTTTGTTTCGTCAGATATTTCTTGTTTTGTAATTTTTTGGGAAATTTGGGTCTTGAGAGATCCGAAATTTCCGGCGAAAAAAAAAAAAAAAAAAAACCATTCGTAACAGGCTCGGGTAGGGCGCATAAAACACGTGTACCAAATTTCAGGGTCCATCTTTAAAAAACGGCGTGGAAATTTGGACTTTTGTGCGGTAAAAGTGCAAAAATAGGCGTTGCCTCGTAATTACTTAGTTTCAGTATATAATCGATTTTGGGCGTTAAATATGACTTAATATGATCATACGCAGTCAGATCTTCGAAATTTGCGTGAAACTTTGTACAAACACTAGCCTTGACCACCTGGAAGCGGCTCGTTCAGAAAAAAAAATGGGGGGGAAAACATGTTTTCCTACGGAAACGCCTGACTATTGTTGACCACTTTGAAGGCCTGTGATTGGTCTGGCCACATTTTCGGCGGTAGCGCCAGTTTTAGGTCCTTGAACAAAAAATCTGGCGACGTCACCCTCTTCCACTGTTCATGGCGGTCAGTATGATACCAAATATGTGGCATTGGAGTTGCTATTGCATGCGGCATTCGTGACTGACGAAATTTTGGGTGATATGCCTGAACCAGCTCGTATAGGAAAATGAGCACCACCTACGGGATATATATATTTACAAAAAAACACATTACGGGATATATATTATATTATACCTGGTATGTACTAACGGTACCGTACGGCAACCGGTTTTAGGCACGTTATTTACTGTAGGAATAAGCGACGATATTCACTATAATATGACTTAATGTAGGGAAAATACCAAGTTCAGTCTTGCTTTTCTCTGCCTTGCGCTGCAGGAAAACGCGGGGGGGGGTTAGGATCCTTGGTATGTAGTCATATATACACATGCATGCACATCAGCGCAGCATCACCTCTTTTATGGCTTATATATTATATACTTTCTTCTGGGTCTGGAAAAAAGTCGGCACTACGTACGTACGTATTGGCGGTATACATATACGACGTTACATGGTATGTACAAGATACAAAATAGAACCATCAGGTACGTTGCACCCTTGGTACGTTACAAACTGAGAAAATCGTTTACCAACAAATGCATCCACACTTCTACAAACACGGAAACAATACGAATACGATAACCAAGTATTATCAACCATTCCGACTGAATATTATAACACAGCAGTATGGTGTACCCGAACTACGGTACTATATACGTACATGCGTAGGCTCTCCGTTCGCTGTCAGACATGCCTTGCGCATATGATTGACATGGCGCGAACAGCACGTCTCTCGTACCGGTAGTATGTGCGTTGAGCCATCTATCCGAGGCAAGGCAATAACCGAGGTATTAAACAATAACATTTAACATGCCGATTCATTGTGTGCACTCATGACATTAAACGGACGGATCCACCTTTCTCTACAGCAGTACGTATGTCAGATATAATCTACTACCAGACAAATCTGATAATGTGAACAACGCACACCTATACACTCATATCAATTATGTGAGATATAATCTACTAACACATGGTATAATTTTGGGGAGATAACCACCATCCCAAGACTGCTATTATAGCCCGGGCTGAAACCTCACGATCGATCTGTTGAAGTTGGGGGACTCGCCCGAAACTACTTTTACTAAACATACCAACCATTATGTTTGTGCTGATCACATCATGTAACCAATTCATTTTGTTGTGTGCACTATACTACTAAGTGCCAGTTTCGTGGTACTACAGTGTACCAAATATACCAGACTAACTACTACTGCTGTATGCGAGTCTAAAGCCACATAAAACCCCGGCCGGCACACACAACAAAAAGGGTAATAATCAACTTGTGGTAGCGAGCTCGAGCTGGTGGTGTCATTTTGAATGCAGGGGGGGACCCTCCCCATAACAGTGTGGCATTCGTCACGAGTCTCGTTGGCTCCATCCACGGAGACAAACATATCCCTGTTGCATGTGTCAGCTAACTCTGATATCGGAGAGATTTGCTGTTGTAAGCCGTTTCTACGTAACAACTATGGGCAAATACAAGACAATTGCCAGATATTCAGGAACATATAAATACCCCATGAACATATGAATACCCCAACCCATCAATCACAGCAGTTAAATACAAGACTGTTACCAGATATTAACGAACACAGATGTAACCAAACAATACGTACATAACCCAACCCATCCAACAACAATAGAAAGGAAGACGTGGAGTATACAATGACTCAATCACAGTCGAATACAAGACTGTCACCAGATATTTATGAACACATATATATGTATAACCCATAGAGAAGGACATCACCCAACCCATCCAACGATAGAAAGGAAGACACGGAGGACACAATGGACACTGCTGTGGTGGCTAGACCCCCTTATATAGCAACCACAGGGGGGATGTTACTACGAGTAGTATGTAAGAACTGACGGAAGTCAGTTCTTTGTTTGGTGTTCCACGGTAGGTACCACTTTTCTGTTTTATCTTTTGATCATGGCCTCTGTTTCATAACACACAACAACAGGGGGGGTGAGGCTGATACGCTGATATGTTTACGTGTGTATGATACATTGGTAGTAGCAGTACGACCGGCGGTACACCGGTTTTACACATGCTATTTTTGAATACGTTATTACCATTGAAGTTTTTGTTCATGTTTACAGAGCACGTAACTATGAGGGGGTTGCTATGATAGTATCCTGGATCTTGTATGATAAAGCAAGCTTGGGTGTGCATGTCGTCTGTTGTTGGGGTTGTATGTAGTATTCCTGGTCTTCTTGGTAGGATAGAAGCCGGATGTTTGCATATCGTCTGTCTGTTGTTGGGGTTGTTATAATATTCCTGGTATTCTTGGTAGGATAGCAAGCTTGGGATGTTTGCATATCGTCTGTCTGTTGTTGGGGTTGTATGTAGTATTCTGTATCTTGGAGGTAGCAAGCTTGGGATGTTTGCATATCGTCTGTCTGTTGTTGGGCTTGAATGATAGTATTCCTGGTATTCTTGGTAGGATAGCATGGCTGAGATGTTGACATGTAAGCTGCAGTTGGGGTTGTCTGATAATATGCTTGGTATGCCCGGTATTCAAGGTAAGATAGCATGGGGGGGATGTTAGTATGTCGGTCGTTTCAAGTTGGAGAGTGAGGTAAATACTTTGACAATTATGACAAGCGGAATGGCGAGGTGAGCGCCACCATAGATTTCCTTTGTGGGGGTAAGCACTGATGAATGCACGCTGGCAGTGAAGGTAAGCACGTGTCATTATGAAGGGAGGTGAAGGTGAGCCCCTCCCTGGGGTTGTGTCCCGTGGCGTTTCCTGCGGTGTGGTTGGGTTGTATGCTGTTGCCTAGTCCTGGCATTCGATTTAGCGAATTTGATTTTAAGGCGAGGTAAGCGCCCCCGTTGATCATTCAGTGGAGGTAAGCACTGATGAATGCACCCTTACAGTGAAGGTAAGCACTTGTCATTGTGAAGGAAGGTGAAGGTGAGCCCCTCCCTAACGTTTGTGTTTCTTAGCGTTTCCTGGGTTCTGGTTTGTTTGGTGCTGTTGGGTTTCCTGTGATCTAGGTTGATGGCGAGGTGAGCGCCCCGTGGATTGATTTCAGTGAAGGTAAGCACTGACAAATGCCCTCTGACAGTGAAGGTGAGCACTTGTCATTGTGAGAGGAGGTGATGGTGAGCTCTCCCCTGAGGTGTGTGTTTTGTTGGGGTTCCAGGGTTTAGTTTGGTTCATTACGAAATGGGTAAGGGATACTACAGCACTATACCTCAGGTAAGGACGAACTAAAACCATTGGACGCACCCTGCCACCGTTGCTCAGACGAGGGTGAGGTTGTGTGACGTTGTCGCAGCTATAAGGCAAGAGGTCAGACAAGGATCATACCCTGCGTCGAGGCGGTGCGATTTCGTCTATATAATATATTCCGACGAGCATAAGGCCTGGTGGGTCGAATTGGAAGATATTCATCCGCCAATCGTCGTATCCGTCGATAGTTTGGTCGTGGACCAGTCGGCCTAACGACGCAGAGAAATACGTTCAACGCTATCATGAAATATAGTAAGGAATACTACAGCACTATACCTCAGGTAGGGACGTACTAAAACCAATGGACGCACCCTGCCACCGTTGCTCAGACGACGTGAGGTTGTGTGACGTTGTCACAGCTATAAGGCAAGAGGTCAGACAAGGATCATACCCTGCGCCGAGGCAGTACGATTTCGTCTATATAATATATTCCGACGAGTATATGGCCTGGTGGGTCGGGCTGGAAGATACCATCCGCCAATCGTCGTATCAGTCGATAGTTTGGTCGTGGACCATTCGGCCTAACGAGGTAAATACATACATTCAACGCTATGATGAAACACTATATTTCGAAGTTGTTTACCGTATACCAAAGATGCGCTCATACAATGATGCACCAGATTCAGTGTATTGGAGGGTTTCTTGGTTTCACGCAAGCTCTTTACCCGTAGCACCACCGTATGTTCAAGATTGTATACTTAATTGGGTCGGTTTTTTTTTATATTAAGTTGCGTGCCTTCTAGCATGCATACCCGTGGAGCACACGGGTCGCTCCCCGAACAATACAAATACATATATATGATACAAGGTTTCCCTTGTAGCGGTGTAAAATGGTAGTTGATTCTTGCGCGAATGCAATTTGCTTGTAGCTGGGTCTGGGCCACCGGAAACGCTCCTACACTGACTCGTAGCGGCAATCAGAATTGAGATGCTGAAATCCTTCACAAAATACCAGTTTTAGCTTAGGCGCTACAGTACAACGCCCATGAACTCCAACCACAACCGCGTGGCTTTTCTGTGTGGTCATTTCCACAAATTTTAGTTTAATATTAAAAAGTAAGAACGCACTACGTAAATAAAAAGTATGAACGCACTAAAACTGACTCCAGTCGGTACGACGAGATATACAAGTCATACCTGGTGTCTCGATCTGGGGAAGAACATATGAGGAGCTTTGCTGACCAACCAAATCAACATTGTAACAGACTGACGCCTTGTGAATGTAAGATGTCAAGACTATACAGCAGAGCACACCGCTTAAAGGCTGGGGCGGAGCTCCTGCTTCGATTCCGGGCGCGGTTTAAAAATTGCTTATTTTGCTGGTATCGCTCGTTTCTAGGCTTTAGAGAGGCACTACAACAACGACAGCAGTAGCGTATCACACAACGAATAACTATGTATTGTGTGTCGTGGACCTTTTGTTTTGACGATGCTGATCCACGCCCACAAGGTATATACACGATGGCTGCCTCGTTGTTTTAAGCGAAATTCAAAAGGTGGTCGATAGGATGCTTCCCGTGGAGAAAGTAGAGATTCGATGTTTGGTTGTTAATAAGCAATAGCTACATACAGTACCCCTACCCTTCGGGCTTTTACAACCGTTTGTTGTTACTTGATGGCGCAAACCACCATGCCAGCCTGGACGACCCCGATGAGATATTACAACATATGGCAGACAGTTGTGAAATGGAGGATTGCTTCGAAACCCATATTTACATCCATCTTGTGTCTAAAACCCCGTACGAAAGTCATTCCGCTACTAAGTAACTACTCCAAGTTGCGGTTGTGCTATAGTGGCTTCCCACTGCATTTCCATTTTGGTCAAAGTTTAGTTGTTGACAGCACTGAATTGGCATCGAAGACCAAACAATATGTAGCCGTTATATGGAGGATACAGAAACATATATCGGCTTTGTTTAAGAAATCATCAGGCTGGCAACGCTGAAGCGAAGGCATAGTACCTAAAACGAAGAGATTGACATATCTTTACATCGGGCGCCCACGGCCCTGGAAAATATATCAACAGATACTATTGGTTGGGCGCACTCCGCCATTTGTTTTGCCGACACACGGTCACGGCAAGGGGGGGGAGTGGCAGAGTGGCTATCGACTGGCCGAAATTCTGCTATGATCATACGTTTGAGTCTCAGGCTAGGCTCCTCAGAGAATACACACGCGTTACTACGCTAAGGGCTCAAGCTTGCAACAATAACAGACATGCCATGCTCACTACCTAAATAATGTTAAACAGTGAACACCTTACGTACTGAAACTGGAAATGCAAGACATTCAGGACGTCAAGCGAGAGTCACAAGCCGAGAACACACATATGTTGTTGGCTGCGGTGGGCAGACCCAGAAAATTCCTGTCTGCGTACCACCCTTTACCCACCAAGAAGGCCTTGTGAGCGAGCCGCAAACCCTTGGACCTGGTGCTGAATTTCGTCATGCCGGTGTTGATCTGAAACTATCTATATATAAATAATGCTAGTCTGGGGTGCAATAATATGATTGGGTGGGTGCACATATGCCACCGATTTCCTAGGCGATGGTAAAGTTTGTAGTTTGTGATCGGATATCAATAATGACGAACGCGGAATGGCTGGAGCCGCCGCTTTGGGACATATCTGGTATGTTCTATTGCTTTGAACGGCTCGATAATGCCTGCAAAACTAGAATAAGACGACCCCCTCGCCTAACGGGGAGATGGGGTTGTGAGATCATTGGGGTTTTAAATACCTTACCTAGATACTCCGTGGAGGACGGAGAATTAATTTTGTGTTTCCTATTGCTATCTTGACGAGCATTTCCCTGCTCTTCGGGTGACTTTAAACGTTCGTTGTCTCGGACTGTTGCCTCGGTCTGAAGACATCGAACGTGGCGGGATGTCACGGCGAGCAGGAGACATTGTTCCATATTTGAGTAAATGATCCGGAGTTACAGAGCTTCGGAGGGATAGAATAGCAGGGGATCGACCAGACGTGCGTGGGCTCGGATGGAGCTAGGGGTATGTCGATCACTTGGAAAGCACGAAATACTCTGAAACTGTGAACCCGTGAACTTGAGCACTGTGAACCTCTGGACTGAGCGCTGAGACTGAATCACTGGCATGAAACGCTTGCATATCCGACACATGGAACGCTACTGCATGCTCGTGACCCGTCCTGCTGGCCAAATCCGTTCCCTCGCTCGGATCAAGAGACAACCAGGTCAGACACCATATATTTGAACATGGTTTGCTTTGGAACCCTACAAGATCGTGGAGCGCAAAGGGATGCTTCCCGTAACAGGTAGGGTATGTTGAAGTCAAGTTGGGGGGCATGTGAGAGACCTGCAGAATCAACTCGTCCTTCCGTGATCCACCGTGTCGCGTTGCATACAGAAATAGAATATGGCACACTGCTTTCTGCTGCTATCCTGGTCGTGCAGATTTACGAGGGTGCGGGTACATGCCATATTTGTCCGCGCTCTTGAGGCATTTTAGGTGTAGAAAATGTTGGAATATGTTACTCTCATGCTGCAACACCTGGAATGTTCCAGGATATAACAGCTGTATCTGGCATACGAGCACATAACTATGACATAGAGCATGAGGCACCACTGTCACTATTGGTGGTGTCAATGCTGCTTTCGCTGCTGTTGCTGCTCTATCAAGTGCACTTGTTTACAGGCCCTAATTGACACTAGCAAACGTACGTAGTAATTTACATGGACTAGTTTCGTTTGCCACTACGTACTGACGGACAATATGCCCGTTTGCTAGCGGAAAAAGGGGGCGCTTGGGGTTGGCCCCACTACCTTCGACCGCCTGTCTTCGCTCGAACCCAGTATACTATAGTACAAGTGATTCAGTCCGATGTACGAAGGGCGGATGCAGTCAGTACCTCAGTGTGCGCGTCATATCATTTTCCTCTACTCTTTGCCTCTCGACACGTTGCACCCCCAGTGTCTGTGCCGATAGTTCATCCTAGAGAGATGCTAACTGTTTGTTTTAAAACTACGGTGCAGCGATATTATACCACCGTCTAATGATGAAAATATGGAATACGGTACCATGCCATCGTGCTCATACGACACAACATAAACACTCCAGAATCCAAGATGTCATCAAGTAGACACTAACACGGTACAAACCGTTGCGTAGTGCTCTTGCCGCGCCAACCCGCCCAAGTCGTGTTTTAGGCTTGCCCTTTCAGACTCGTAGACGGTCTGCGTCAGCCTTGTTCGTGTAGAATGCTTGGTAAGCTGCAAGTTCGGTACAGCTATACTGCCAATGCCAGCTCAAATGTCGATATGTCAAAGCTACATAACCAACTGTAATATCAAGTCAACCGAAAGTAAATCCCAGGAAATGCTCGTTGTTGATTGAGTCCGTCATAGGTTATAGAGGCAGCCTTCAGATCCCGTTGGTGATACCGATACGATAGAACCGGGGTGTGTGCAGCGAACACCCCACCCCCCGCACTACTTAGGGGCGACTATTCGTCACGCNAACAAGTAAGCAAGTAGACAACAGAGTTTCTGCGTTTGTAGTATGTCGTGGCCTGGACCGCCACCGCGCCTAGTACGTACTCAGCACCGGGGTCATCGTTTATCTCGGGTGAGTCCCCTCTGCTTCGGGGCAGAATGCCACAAGTAATACAATACTTAGTTTCAATGATCGGTAATAGTCCAAAGGAATACAAAAGTATTTAGTTTATCGTTGCGAATTACCGTTGACGCTAGTCTGTAGTAATGAAGGACGGTGTAATCGACATTTCAATTGTAAGACGCACCGCCACTCTCACGACCACGACAACAAACACGACCACTACGACAAACATGCAAGAGGTTGTGTAGGTCAAAGATGGGTTTCATGTGTTCGCAGCGCTGTTCACTGTTACCCCATCCGCAACCAGCTTAATTTGGTCGTACTCAATTAATTCGAAAGCTTGATCCTAGGGCATAACCCCCGACAGTTGTGCTTGTATTCGGCACCTTTTCCGTGTGTCCGGTTCATGTTTCGCAGTTAGTTTGAAGCACAGGGCGTTTAGCACCGGTACGCTATTTGTTTAGTAAGGTCAGGGCCTCAGGGTGTATCCAGTTGGGCGGGGCTAGACCAACCTCTTTACGGAGTACTATGCTTATGAGGGCAGCATCCCATGTCTACGTACTGAAACGCCACGACCAGCTCTTGGGGAGTTCTGACATAAATATCAACTGTGTATCTATGTCAGAATTCCGACAAAAAATGTAGTACAACACTTCGTATATTTGTAGAAATGCCGAGTGCCACATGTACAACGACGAATTGAAGAAAAATACCCAATCACATCGTAGTTGAGCCGGTGAAATGTCAAACGTGTTATGTTGGGGGTAGAAATGTTCAGTCAGCGGGTTGACTAAGACGTGGTAGAGATCGACTCCGGGATCGGCGTTAGAAACGAGACGCAAGACCCATGCACGCTATCCCCAGGCAAACACTGCCATAAGGTTTGTTTCATTCTTCAGTATAACGAAGCGCATCACCCTGGAATGTGCGTCCGCGCCTTTCATCGCCGCCAAGAAGTTGATCGCGCCAATCTAATGCATTTCGCCCAACTCAGCTCGTGGAACCGGCGGCAGTACACACACATCACCGTCGGGCTTTAGGCTGAAGACATAAGGCGCAGAGAGTACAAGAGAAATGATGCAACTTGCAGACATAGTAGATATTCGACCGCGTGTAGGAGTTCTGCTGATGACACTTGAAATGTGTTCATGTGCCCTGACAGCAATATCAAATATATAACGAGACTGCGATGGGCGGTCAACATATAGNTATCTCGCTGGTGGTAAATATGTTACGCAGCAGGAGCGAGAGCCCAGAAACGCATTGCGCGCTTAACGATCGGTTCTGGCTTGTGCATGGCCTTTGGAACGATACTTTCTAGTCAGTCAGTCGTGTACGTTCGCATGTGGTGCCACAGCTCAAGCGAGCGGTGCACCTTGGACGTGACTGCCTTTTACCCCCTAAAGCGTGTTCGTTTCTTCTTTAACGTGGATCCCTGTGTCAGCAGTCGGCGGACCCTTATGTTGACGCGGAACAATATAGGGCGGGTTTGATGCATTCGGCTTTCACTTATTGCCGTACCTGAAAACATATATTAATGTGTACGTCAAGTGTACGTACATACTAATATTAATACGTATAACGTCTTTGTGGTTCAGACCACCCACGGTGTAATGCATACTTCGACCACTCGTGGGCTGTGGAATCTCCTATAATAAATGAACTCGGCTAGGCTGACGTCGGCCATAACGACAGCTACAAGACCATCGACACTAATAATGGCAAGCTGTGTGTGATACTTCGGTCGGGCGTACTGCGCGTGCGGGTTTTATATGTCCTCAAGCGGGATATACATCCCGTGCATGAGGACAACAAGAAATGAAGCTGCGGCATTCAGGGAGTGTTTTGTCAACATATCAATCTTTGAAACATATTTTCCGGGGGGGCTTTCACGAAACTACTGCCTGTGCAACGAGCCACGAGTAGAGAATATATAGATATGTATATATATAAATATGTGTCAAGTATGTGTATTGATTGGTAGTTCAACTTGGAGATACTAGTTTACAACTAATAACATGTTTGGTATGATATGTACGAGTAAGTACAAACGTTACCATAC
>MEHQ01004131.1:0-16495 GCA_008828725.1 Saccharina japonica
CACGCATCCCTGTTGAGACGGGGCACCGTTCCTACTCCTAATAGAGACACCTCCAGCATTTGGGCGCTCAATATATATATACCAAGTATATATATTCCCATATACTATATACATGTGTTGGCTTATCTTATCCCCTTCCTGTTTCCTGCTTCGCCCTTTGTGGCCACCGTCTGTCTCGCTTAGGACGATAGTGATCGTTTTCTCGCTATTATCTAGTGTACCTGGTACTAAACTTCTCCATGTGACATGCTTCTTTTTTATCATCTCCTCCTTCAACACATCTCGTTCCACCTTGCACATTTCACCTTCCCTCTTTCTATGTAAGTTCTACTCTCTTTTGCTCTGCCTCTATTAATAGGGCACATTGGTGCATCTTCTTCCTCCTCCTCCCGACTACTGGTATACCTCTTTCTATTTTCAGGAAAGGTCCAGGTGCCCTACACGAAATTGCAGTTTCAGCGGGTACATACATTTTAATTCCTATATACTTCGTATGCTCTTAACCCCCCTCATGTCTCTAAATGTCCCGCTTCCACCATATTTATTAACGCTACGTAGTCGTTTCCTTATTTCTGTCCTTTCTTTTACCTCTAATGTATACATATGGTCTATACTGGTGGGCGGGGGCGTACTCATATGTTGCTCGCCTTAGTCATGTGACCATTGACCACGCATCCCTTTCGAGACGACGGAGGGGGGGGTGAGTTCGTTGAGCCAGCATGACTCGTGGCTCATGGCGTGTCGAAAACGCCTCCCGCGAGAAGTGTCCCTTGTTGGAAAACCCCCCCGGGGATAAGTATGACCTGTCCCCTACAATCAATAGCCATAGGCGAATGCTTCACTACTATAGTTGTTTCCCTGATGCTGTGGTCGGTTGAAAGAAGGCCCCATACACAGTGGTGTCGTCGTTGATAGGGGTACTGCTTGTACCTTTTTCTTTTGGCCAAAATATTTATGAGTGACTATTACTGACTATTTCTGACTGTTAGTGATGATTTATGATTATTACCGACTAATACTGAATATTCCTGAGGAATCGCCCGGTGTTCCATCTATTTGTGTCGCGCGCTATCGTATTTTTTCGTTACGAGCACCTATAACGGGGTGGGCTAATGTAGTAAATAGGACCCACGGTACACACAAAAACCTATATATTTAACTGTTTTTACTAACAAAATTTGGTAATATTTACTAGCAGGTATGGTCCACCGTAATAGTGTATGAGCGTAGTGGGCCATGGGATTGCACATCGGGCCAAACCTTTACATACCAACTATTTTATAAAAAAGCCAGTTTTGGGTGAGGTATGGAGCTCCTATACTACAATCAAGAGAGGAGCCCCAGAAAAATTAGGTGCTACCCCTACAAGGCAAACATTAGGTGCTACCCCTATAAGGCAAACATTAGGTGCTACCCCTACAAGGCAAACATCGGGTGCTACCCCTATAAGTCACACCTTACTTTATAAAGGAAAATATTATTCGGGATCGGGAACCGATATAAGGATAATCTGCAGTTTGTTGTTATAGAGAGAATTCGGCGTTATGATCCATATTCTTTAGCTGAGCACGTACGTGCGTAGCTCACTTGCAGCAGCGGGCATTGTTTGGTTGATCGCGCTTGTGGGGGAATACCAAGTGGATACCGCACGGAACGGTGCTGGTAGACTGATAGAAAACGCGAACAGACAGGGCTGTTGCTTGCAACTGGACAGCGGTCGTTCGCTGGGCCAGGTAGTTCGTGATTTCTCGTGATTCTTGAGTTTCATCGTTATTACTGGGCCAGACATATCGTTCTTGAGTTTCATCGGTATTAGGGGAGTTGCCAAGCCTCGGGGCCGGACGTGGGAGAGGCGGTGTGGGCGGTGAGGGAATTACAAATCACAAAGCACCTCACCAGACCCAAATCACCAATCACAAACCACTTACAAATCACAAACCACTGACAAATCACAAACCACTTACAAATCACAAATCACTCACAAATCACGAATCACAAATCACCTTTATCTTTCTCCACTCCCGTACCCCGCAGACCAACAGCGGTTTGGAGCTGTCCACCTCAGCTGCGCAAGAAAGGGCGGTCCATCTTAGCTCGGATAAAGGCGCCAACAGAAATACGAAACAAAAAAAAAAGAAAAAAAAGAGAAGAGGACAAAACAAATTAGAGCTCGCAGCAATGACGAGAGAAAACACATTTAGCAGGCAATTCATCAAAGACAAGAGCAAAAAAAGACAGCCAAAACAAGAAAAAAACGAGATGAAAAGTCCAGGCGCCAACAGAAACACAAACAAAAAGAGAAGAAGAAACATGAGACTTCGTATAATAGGAACGGGTATATTGAAAAAAATAACAGGTATACAGTACAGGACACCTGATATGAAGCAGGAAACCTGGCCCAGACTGGATTTCTTATTTGAGAGAGGGTGCTTTCTACACTATTTTCAATATAGCGACTCTCGAATTTCGTAATTTCCTTTAAATGTCAGCCTGGCTGTCTTACTAGCTTGTTTCTTATCAGGTGTCCTGTATACTGTATACCAGGCATATGACAGGCAAACAAAGACGAGAGGGAAAAAACAGCCGAAAATAAAAAAGAAGAGACAAAATTGAGCAAGAGGAAAGAAAGGAACGACGAGATAAAAAGAAGACGAAATCACACACAAAAAACGTCAAATGAAAAAAAGAGATACGAGGAATAAAATACTACACAGAAAAAAATACAAAAATCGAGATCGAAAGGACCAATAAAAAATACAAGAGACGAAAATAAAAATAAAAGACGAGAACATACGATAAAAAAAATACAGGAGAATTTGAAGTTGCAACATGAAAGGAAGTGACAAATACAAGAACGAAAAGAGATGAGACACGCTACGAGCACACAACTAAAACAGAAAAAGAGCAAATGCAGGAAACCCTGAAATGACAAGAAAGGTGAAACAACGAAAATACGAAAATAACAATGTTGCACAAGCAAGGGCAAAACAACAGTCGGGAAAAAATGCCAAAACAAAAGAAACCCCTGAAATGACATGCTCATGTCCATACAAAAAAAAGATAGCAAACTACACGTACCTCTTGCATGCTCGTATGCCGGTACAATGTAAGGTCAGCTGCAGTAATACGTACTAGGCGGATGCAATGGTCACGCACGCCGACAGACAGCAGCACGGCGAGTGGGACTGGGGCGGGTGGCCTTCTTCTGCGTACACGCCGTAGTGTAGTTTAGTGTAGTGTAGTGTAGTGTAGTGTAGTGTAGTGTAGTGTAGTGTAGTGTAGTGTAGTGTAGTGTAGTGTAGTGTAGTGTAGTGTAGTGTAGTGTAGTGTAGTGTAGTGTAGTGTAGTGTAGTGTAGTGTAGTGTAGTGTAGTGTAGTGTAGTGTAGGGTAGCGTAGCGTAGGGTAGGGTAGGGTGGTAGGGTGGTAGGGTAGGGAAGCTAGTAGGGTAGGGTAGAGGGGTAGAGGTCGGGTGTGGTAAGGTAGGGAAATAGGGCAGCGTAGGAGGATACGAAATATTTGGATAAAATAGGGTAGAGTAGGGTAAGGTGTGAGGATAGGAAATAGTATGATAGCATAGGTTAGGGTAGGAGGATAGCAAACAGTATGATAAATAGGACACGATACGATAGGACAATAGGGGATAGAATAGGATAAGATAGGATAGGATGCCTGTCTGTCGACCTGCCCGTCTGTCCTTCTGTGTTTATTTGCCCGTCTGTACGTATCCATATTTATCTGTCGGTCTGTCTGCTTGCCCACCTGTTCGCCTGTCTATTTACCCGCCGGTCCGTCCGTTCTTCGTACCTTCCTGTCTGTCGGTTTTTCTATCCACATGTTTGATTGCCCGACTCACTGTCTCTCTGCTACGTACGACGTACGATACATACTAACGAAACACATCATCAATCGCCCATCGCCAACGCAAAAATAGTCAACGCAAGGTTTTGTCGACCGCCCACAGGCAACAAAAGTACCCCCATAAGTCAACTAGAGCAACAAAAGTACCCCCCATATGCCAACTATTGATAGAGCAAGAAATCCCCGGGGATACAATTCAGGGTCAACAGGCGACCACAAAGAAGGCATTCACTTTCCCCGTGGGATTTCCCTGTGCGTTACGAACGTAGGAGACTACTTTCCAGCCATGCTGTTTGTCTCTCCGTGTCTGTCTGTATGTCTTCCTGCCTGCAAGTGTCTGTCTGCCTGCCTGTCCGTGTTCGTTTGCTGTGTGTGGTATTCTTTATCTCTGTTACCAATCATTTCATTCAAGTATTGGATTGGATGAGGCCTCCTGGTCCCGCCGGGGGTCCCACCCGAACTTCTTCTCTCTTTTCTGACCACCAACCTGGAGCCATGTCACCTCACCTCACCCAAACTTACATTACTTAAAATGGAACTTCGGCGAACATGCAGCGAAATCTTCCACTGTAAGTCTTCCTGTCTGCAAGTGCCCGTCTGTCTGCCTGTCTGTCTGCCTGGCTGTCTGTCCGTGTTTGTCTACCGTATGCACCACTCCGGGCCATAACATAGGTACCGCGGGTTAAGACCACTACATAAGGACCGTTTCGTTTTTTACTTTATTCTACGTATGGGTATTTCATCCGAAAGTCACCTTCTTTGCCTATTTAATATCAAGTACGACAGCATTCTTAAGGCCATCCAGGTGAAATGAAAATGAAACACTCGGAATCCCGTTCGATCTTTCTTCGATTCAGTTTGCGTTACTTTTTTTCAACAAATATATAGATACCAGGTATCTACTTTTTCCTTTTTTATTTTTTTTTTTCGAGCGCAATCGCCAGAACAGCACGAGCGTTCCCCACCCTCTGAACAGTCACTGAGCTATAATACCTACAACTCGCTCTACGAGTAGCGAAGAAAATAATGTGTTGTGGTTGCGCTTTTTTCGTCATCACTTTTAATTTTATTTTGTTTTTTTTGGATCCGGGAGAAAGTTCTAAATCCGGCCGTCATTTTTTTTTTTTTTTGTACGTTAGCGTGTCATCCTCTTTGAACAGGCGCAATGGTGCGAAGAGCCCCGAGTGACCCTCCTTCGTGATACTGTAGGATACGATGGCTATTATTGAGTAATTTATCGGAAACATTTTCCTTTGCTTTTCACCGCCAGATCGCGTACGTAGAAAGAACACAGTAAACAAAAAACAAAAACAAACCCGATCGTGTGTATTATCGCCGAGATATCGACACAAATGCCCTACCAGGTACGTCGTACGCAGCGAGCCCTATATTATGGCCCGCAGTGGTGTGTGTGTCTCTGTGTGTCTGCTCGATGTCTGTCCGTCTGTCTGTGCTTAACGTATGTCTGTCTCATGTCTCTGTCCGTCCGTATACTTGCCGTCTGTCTATCTGTCCTGCCTGTCTGTCCTTGTGCATGCTTACCGTCTGTCTGTCTGTGTGTCTTGTCTGACTGTCCATCTGATTACCTGTCTGCCGGTCTGTCTGCGTATCTATCTACATTATCTGTATTTTGTCCGTGGTTATGTGTACCGTAACTGTCCATTTGTTCCACGCCTTGGTCAGGTCATACAGATCATACAGATCATTCCCAATTCATGATCTAGTTCTATCGAGGCAGACCTATTCCCGATTTTGTATGATCTGTATGATCTGTATGATCTAGCTCATGTTGCCGGGTGGGGGGCCCGTACAATCTATATGATCTACTAATAGCCCATGTTTCGTGGGTTGGATCTGTACTATGCAGGTCCCGTACAACCCCTCACAACGGTAGGTTAGGATCTAGATGACCTATCAGTAGATGATTTAGATCATGACCTATCTGTAGATGATCTAGATCATGATCTATCTGTACATGATCTAGATCTGTTTGCTTGTATATAGGTATATCTCTGTTTTCCTCTCTATGACACGCTCGCTTCCTCGCCGTTCCTACTCGTACACTACAGCAGTAATGGTCCCCCTATAGTGCCGGTATGCGCCAGGCAACAATACCGGCACTGTAGCGGCAACCGGCACTATATACTCCGCACACTGCCACACTGGTTAACCCAATCTGTGCCAGGCGATTTAACAAGCACTATAGCGGGCAGGCGGCACTACTCAACCGGCACTATAGAGGGACCACTACTTCTGTACTGAAATTCGCAACACTGGGATAAAGCATCAGGTTACTGCTGTACCCCGAATAAAAACGACGACATCGAATCAGGCTGATTGGGGGGGGTCTATTCTGATCAGCCGCCTGAAAAATATGCGCCTGCTGACTACCACAGCAGTATTAATAGCAGCCACGAGTATTATATCTTTCACTTTGTCATATGTTTACTATTACGGAGGACCATAGTAAATAGGACCACATATTGTTCGTAAAAATAGTAAAATATACCAGGTATAGGTTTTTGTCAATACCGTAGGTCCTATTTACTAGTATTTACTATGGTCCCCTCCGGTAATACTGCTGTAGGTTTACACCACAACAGTAGCAGCCATACCTATCAAGCTACGAAAAATCTACACAGGAGTTACTATTTATACCAGCAGATTATTGATACCAGTACACACCCAAGGGGGCACGAAAAAAAATCGAACGATACCCTCCCCCTTTCGACAGCCCAGAGTAAAATAAATCTTCGATTTTTTTTTTAATCGACCCGTACAGAAATCCCAACCCTTAGATTTTTCATTTGTTTAGGAGTGTGGCGTCTGGGATTCGGGTCGGCATGCTCCCCCTGGTATACCGCAAACAGTATAAGCTATACCAGGTAGCTATTAATAGCATACTATTAAACGTATGCTACCAGATAGGCTGTACCATAACAGTAGCAGCTCAACCTCGTAAGAAACAGATTAATAAGATAGGCCAGGCTGATACTTACAGTAGCATAGAGGAAACCAAGAAATTCGAGCGTCGTTATCTTGAAATTAGCGAAGAACCCACCCTTTTCTCAAACAAGAAATTCAGCCTGGACCAGATTTCCCGTTTCTTATTATTTACGGGGGACCATAGTTAACAGGACCAAATATGGTTAGTACAAATTGGTATATATATAGGTTTTTGTGTCTATCGTAGGTCCTATTTACTAGTATTTACTATGGTCGCCCGTAATAGATGCCCTGTACTATAAAATGCTACCAGTATGCAATCTATACTAAAAAAAATCAAGCTACCAGGTTTTACAGCAAACATTATACTAGGAAGCCTACACCATACCGCTGTATTGCGCACGGCGGAACTCTGTACGTAGCTGTCTGCTGGCGAGGAGCTCGCACAGATCTGCCCGCGGAGGCAAAAACCCTCAACCCAAACAGCGACCTAGAGTGTTTCCAAGCACGACGAACCCTCGGCACATCAACCAAGCAGGGCTTTGAATGCGGGGTTAGGGTTGGGGGTAGAGTTCCGGGTCGGCGCCGTCACCCGAAGTCGAAAAAAAATCAGGGCTGTTCATGGGTCGGATCAAACCTCGCGGGGCAAGGTCAGGTCGGGTCGGGCAACAGTGACCCGACCCGATCCGTGAGAATTTCAAAAGTTTCTGACCCGATCCGACCAGACCCGGCACAACCCAACCCGACCCGTGAGATTCTGAAACAAACGTTGTGACCCTATCCCCGGATTGAGGTCATGACTATAATGAAGAGCCCTGAAAATAACCTCTCACCGCTGCGGGGGGAAATGCCTTAGTCTTGTGAAAATAAAATAAAAGTACTGCTGTACCTATTAGTAAGTTAAATAGCATCATTTTAAGCGAGTACAAGATAAGTAGCGTGTCTGCGCAGGCGGAGATACATAGATCTACCGCGGCTGGCTGGGCAGAGGAAAAGGTGCGTCCTAATTTACGTGATACCCGGTGCAACATACAGACTAAAATGTAACAATTACCACTCCGTTCCTTAATGTAAAGACAGGTGGGTCAATACTGTAGAGGCTCGGTGGGGTATTATTAATAATACGAAACACCCAAGTGCTGCCAATGACGTGGGGGTAAAACATTGCCGAGGGGTATATGGGGTAAACGGGGGTTTGCCAAGGGATGAAGACGCAAAAGGAAAGCGGGGTATTTGTTGGTTCAGAGTGATAGAATAGAGACTACCTGGTACTATTCATACTACACTACCACTACTGCCGTGCTATGACGGGGGTTCATAGTAAATAAATACTTCGAAGTACGTAGGACCAAATAGTGTTGGAAATAATAGGTGTTTGTGTATACCGTAGGTCCTATTTACTAGTATTTACTATGGTCTCCCGTAATAGAACACATCCGATTCAAGTCGGAATGGAAAATTGAACGTTACATTTGTCGGAGATCTACTCGTATATATTTTAATTCGAATGGATACCCAATTGTTGGAAATAAAACCGAAGGACTGCTGCCAATAATGATGATCAACGTGGCGGTGGAACACTGACGAGGAGTAGTCGAAGGGTAAAAACAGGGGGTTTGCCAAGGGAGGGAGGCGTAAAAGGACGAGCCTTCCAAGAAGGAATAGTTTGTACTAAAAAATAAAATATAACACTCTGGGCGGAAATATAAGGATCGTTTATACATTAATAAGAATACAAATCGGTCTTTATATTCATGCCCAGAGTGGTACAAGCGTTCCTTACATTTTGAGACATATTTGGTGCAGTATTCGAGAAAAAAAAAAGTTGACAGACATTGCTGTGCACGATACGAACACAACTACAGCAGTAGAGCTCACCATACATTTGACACTACGAGTACTACTATGGTTGACACACCGCTGTGTACGAGGCAAAAGCTTTCAAGTGCATTTTTGAGCGAGGCAGGTTATCAGAATTTGCCTCGCAGGGCGGGTTTACGGCGGCTCAAGAGGCAAAAGGGGCTACATATGGATACTCAATGGTTGGGTATGATTGGCTTAGGTATACCTGATTGGCTTAGCCTTAAGATTACGGTTAGTTATATTTGTCTTGTACACAGTGACCCTCCAACCATTTTCCCGAATAAGTGGATAGCTACCCCTCTGAAACTTTGTAAAACCCTATAGCCTATCGCCCGTTTAAGACTGCAGTCCCGTTGTGGGACAAAACACTTGGAATTAGAGTCAAACTTAGGTGTCTGTACAGTGCACCAGTAAAGAGGCTAAATACTGTATGTGCTGTATGATTGTAATATGTGTTGTATGATTGCTGGCCGGTAGTAAAACAGTTAATCCGTTAAGGGACTGCAGTCCCGTGGCGGGGATAAAACACTTGGAATTAGAGTCAAAACTAGGTGTCTGTACAGCAGTGCACTATACTATTAATAGTAAAATGGCTGAATGTTGTATGTGCTGTATGCTTGCTGGCCGGTAGTAAAACAGTGAGCCCGTTTAGGCATGCGGCTTATTAGGAGTGCAGTCCCCCTGTGGGTACAACACACTTGGGATTAAAAAGAAATTCAGGTGCCTGTACAGTACACTAGTAAAAGGTGATGTATGATTGTATGTGCTGTATGATTGCTGGCCGGTAGTACGTAAAACAGTTCAACTGTTCAGGGGTGCAGTCTCGTTGTGGGGACAAAACACTTGGAATTAGAGACTGGTGCTACGTACAGCAGTAGGGGCGGGTGGGGGGGGGGTACTCATGTCGTGCACGGCCGTAGTCGTATGACCATAGACCCTCGCATCCCTACAATGCCGGGACGGAGCACGTTGGGTTTTCACCAACCAGGCAGACATTGCTTGCACCAAGCGCGAAGCGCCGTGAGGTATTGGGCGAGTCGCATGGAGGGTGAGCTGCATCCTGCTAAGAACCGCCTCTGAGGCGGACTTGCATATGGACGACAGCCTCCAATGAATGAATTTAATTTATGGTGTGGTCACTTCCAGAGACAGCAATGGGTATCACTGTGTATCTGCCTCTGGGTGCCTTACCATAAACACACTACGTGATACGATCAGTAGGGGGGGGCATATAATATATACCCCCATTTTCCGATTGTACTTCACTCCAAAAATAGACGCAAGGATATTTTCGATGTCGCAAAGTAGCAAAATATTCCATGGCGGTGCATATCGCCGATAAAAGCTTACGACTGGCAAGAAATACGGTGGCCACTCTCCCGACCGCCTTCTCTTCTGCTGAAAATCTTATGTTGGACTCAAAACGTGACCCCTCTACCGCATAACCAGTCAAGAGTCATATCAAAAGTTGATGTACAGTGCAGCATTAAAAAGGGTTCAGCACTGGGGCGTACGGTAGAGCGGTAGAGAGGGTTAAGTGCCGGGGCATACGGTAGAGCGGTAGAGAGGGCATACGTAGCAGCAGCGGCAGCGGTAGCGGAGGTGGTAGCCCCACCCCAAGCGCTACAGGTCCCGCCGCATCCGGTGCACTCGTCCGCACCATCCATCAAAGTCGGGGCATGTACAGCTAGCTACCACCAGCAAAAACATTATTTTGGTGCAGAGACACGACCAAGGGGGATACCACGATAATGTGTGGCTGTGTCGACGTGGCATACGGGTATATAGTATATAGGTGGTAGCTCGTTTTTTCGAAGTCCAACCATACTTCGTCAGTCGTCATCACGTGTTTTAACCCATTCAGAACTGAAAAAAAATCCCACACTAATTCCAAGTAGTTTTCTCCCAAATTCGTGGGACCAGTTCTTAAGGGGTTAATGGGCTATGACAGTTTGGACACTCGCTATTCCAAGACGTTATTAATTAATTTTGACACAGGAGGGACACGATATACATCCGGCATGAGGACATATAAAACCCGTAAGTACGCGCGATCGAAGTATCACACTCAGCTAGCAAAGATGGGTTTCGACGAAATCCTCGATCTCACCGCTGTTGTTATTTATTTATTTTTTTAATATATATATATATAAACGGTGCACACCTCGCACGGGTCATCGATTTCCACTCGATGATCTGCATTTGTCAGGGGAAAAGGTCTACTCCTGTCCTGATTAATAGGATCTAGCTCCTGTTTCCGGGTGGGAGCCGAATAAAAATCTGCATCATCTACGAGTAGCACATTTTTCCTGGGTCGTATCGTAGGTCTGTACAGCAGTACATATAGATGCAGATCCTGAGCAAGACGAGGGCGACGATAGAGGTATACCAGGTATACCTTTTTTTGGCTGAAACGTTTTCTGAACGACGGGGCGGGGCTCCTTAACCCTTTTAGAACTGCAGTCCCGTTTTGGGGACGAAGCACTCTAATTCTAAGTGATTTGTCCCCAAAACGGGACTCCAGTCCTATAAGGGCCCCTTCACCCAATATCGTCGGAATTTCATTTTTGTGTTGCAGAACGTTTCATTTTATACGTAGGCCGTGGGAGTGTTCATTGGGTACAGTACGCGACACAGATTGATGCTAATAATCTGATAATTAAGAACTCAAGAATGATATTTTGGGGGGGGGAAATAAGAATGCGACCTCTTTGTACTGAAAATAGTGTGAACACACCCAGTCTTACATAAGAATTCCAGTCTGGCCATAAGTTAGAGATTCTTAACATATGTCGCGTACTGCTGTAGCACTTTTGTTTTCCTCCAAAGGCGGCTTACTATTACTTACTAATAGTATAGAGCTCCGCAAGTGAGGAGCCTCAGAAAAACAAAAATGGTGCACCTCTCCTTTAAGCTACTAATAGCATGCGTCACAACCTTTCACAACGGCAGGTGAGGAACTGTAGACGATCTAGATCGTGATCTATCTGTAGATGATCTAGATCGTGTCTATCTGTAGATGGTCTAGATCGTGATCTATCTGTAGATGATCTAGATCATGACCTACCTGTAGACTATCTAGATCGTGATCTATCTGTAGATTATCTACAGTAGATCACGATCTATCTGCAGATTATCTAGATCATGATCTATCTGTAGATGATCTAGATCGTGATCGATCTGTAGACGATATAGATCGTGATCTATCTGTAGATGAACTAGATCATGATCTATCTGTAGATGATCTAGATCATGATCTATTATCTGTAGATGCTCTGCTTGTAGATCGTGATCTATCTATAGATGATCTGTCAGAGGTGTGAATATACACCGGTAGGATCTACTGACGACGCGCGTTTCCCGTAGAGTTGATAATGTTTCTGCGCCACTAAGTGGGAGCAGAGTACCAAATGGGATAAGGTCCGGGTAGGATCAGGCCCGGGAGCAGTGTGCCTGGTATGGTATAACCCTCCTGGTTATCGTATTAACCCTATACATTTGTCGTGCCCGCACATGTAATGTGTTGGCAGCCCCCCCGCTGTACATAAAGCCTATTAATAGTGTGGAAATCCCCTTAACATGGAGACATTCGGATCAGAAATTCTCCTGCGGAGGGCTGACTCTATTTCTGCGCCACTAAGTATGAGCAACGTCCCAAGTAGAATCAGGTCCAGGTGATATCATCTCCGGGAGCAGTGTGCCTGGTACACGGTATCATCCTCCTCTGGCACAGCATAACCCTGTTTAGGCTCGGCCTGTGTGCAGGAGCGGTCCGCACAATACTTTGTGGAGGATACGAGGGTCTGATTGGTCGAGGCTGGTATTTCGGCCGACCGGAGTTTGTCTTGGGAGGAAATCGCCACCAAAACACGCGGTGGAGCCGCGTGACTGCCCCTGCCCCTGCCGACCTCCCCAAAGGGTTAGGGTTAGGGCTAGTTTTGGGGTCGGGTTGGTCTGGGCCGACGTGCAAAGTTGAACTTGATCGCACACGTCCTGCACATTTTTTTTGTGCGGACCGCTCCTGCGCATAATATAGGGCGAGCCCTCTGTTTGCTAGTCGTGCCTGCACACCTTGAGAATAGAGTGGCGGAAATGTTGCCGCGCTCACCTAAGTATATTAAAAAAAAAACAGGGATCGACTACACGCCACCACCTCACCCTGTTTTCCTACCCCTCGGCTTTGCCGTTAAAAACAAAACAAAAATATCTTGGTTTGGTTTGGTTTGGTTTGGCGTCGGTTTGGGTTTGTTCTACGTAATACGGGGGACTATAAGAACTAGGACCCCACCACATACACAAAAACCTAAATTTTCCAGGCATTCCAGTACTTTTACTGAGAAAGTTTAGTCCTGATTTACTGTGTTCCCCCGTTATAGATTATTCTTGTTTTGTTTTGGTTCGATTTGGTTCGGTTTTACCTTGATGTTTTTTTTTAGTAAAGGGCTTGGCTGGTTCGCCTTGTTGTTCAGTCTGGCATACACGTAGCTTAGGTAAGCTTGGGTTTGGTTTCCGGATTGGGCTGGTTCGGGTTAAAAGTTTGGTTTGACGCTTAGGTCAGTCAGTGTCGTTGGGTTTCGTTCGACGTTTTCGTTCGGTTCCATCCTTTGTTTTTTTTTGTTTTCCTTTTGGCTTCTTCGCTGCGTTTCTTCTCGTTTCGTTCCATACCGTGCCATTCCGTAGCGCTCCGTACAATTGATTCCGTTTCGTTCAGTTCAAAGAGCGAGCATCAAAAGCCTCATCCCGACGGACCTTCGCTACCGACCGGCCGTTCCGACACGTTTATTTGCCATTGCCGCCCACCATCAAACGTAACTATTGGATTGGAAGAGGCAGCGCCAAAAACCTCACCTCCACGGATCGTCGCTACGTATATATATATTATACATATATATATATATACCGACCGGTCGTTACTGCAGTAAACGTTATTACGGGAAAATAAAGAAATCAGGACCAAATGGGCTACGTAAAAACACTCGAATAAATAGGGTTTTGTGTCTACCGTAAGTCCTGATTACTATGGTCCTCCGTAGTTGAGTGTTTAAGAAGAGTTTGGTCGAAACCAATTTGGTTGGGTTTTCTTGTAGTCTTTTTTTTATCTAAAAATGACCCCGACCCACGAAAAATTAGGAACTTCCTAAGATTGCGGCAAAAAGTGGCCAAAAATGCCACTTTTATGGCAAAAAGTGGCCTAAATGCCACTTTCAACCTAATTACTCTTGGCTTGGGTTATACGAAGTATAGCCCGTAGGAAGGTTCTTAGGAAGGTTCTTAGGAAGATCCCATGGTTTGGGGTCATTTGCACGTAGGCGGCAGACCACAAGAAACCCACCAAAATTGGCTCCCAACCAAATTCTTCGCAAACACCCGGTTCGATAAGTGTTGGGTATCGATATCGGAATACGATACCGATAAACTAACAAACACAAAAATCGATACGATTTACATATTTGATATAATACATTGAAGCGCTTGCTCAGTGTCAGGACAAAAAACACGGGGATGCCAGGGGACGAAGGGCGAAACACGTTCGATACCATATATCGCTTGACTTCGATGCGATATTCTAACACTTTTTTTTTTTTTCTCCCATCCCATGTATTACCTTCGCCTTTATTTTATGTCTCCCTCTTAGTCGTAACTCACATCTTATCTTCGCCTTTCTTTCATCTCTCCCTCCTAGTCGTAACTCAGATCCGGGGTCACTAAGTAGGCTCTTCTAAGTAGGCTCTTCTCGTCCCTCCCCACTACGGTATATACGTGCCTTGCATTTTTATCGAGATAATATTTCAGCACTTTCTTCCCTCGTCGACTCTCGTCGAATTGTGCCTTCCCACGCTATAATAGGCGCTCTCGATAGTTGGTGCCATTTCAAAAAAAAAAAACTCCATACGTAGGGAGACTCGAACCCCTGACTTCAATCTTAGCGTTCTTCGTGGTTAACTGCTAGACTACCGGGGCGACCGGCTTCTATACTGTATAACCAAAGGCAGCATCAAAACCTCACCTCGACGGATCACCGCTACCGAATCACCGCTAACGACCGACCGAAAGGCCGGCCGTTCCTACACTTTCATTTTCCAAGCCGCCCACCATTCAGGGCGCTCTACATAAGTTGTACGACAGCCCATGGGCCAATCCATGGCCCAACCTATGGCCGACCATGGTACCAGTCAATGCAAGTATTGGACTTGACGAGAGGCAGCGTGAAAAGCCTCACCTCGACGGACCATCGCTACCGACCGGACGTTCCTGGGCGAACACCACCCCGTGTTGCGGTAGTACCCAGTCCTCTGCGCCTACCGACCGCAAGAACTCGAAGTCCTGTGATTAACATAAACCAGCGGCGGCGGCGGCGGCGGCGCGCGGCCAAAAGAGGGCCAGCAGGTTTGCGGGGGGGGCGGGGGGGGGGGGGGGGTGGTACTCATGTCGTGCACGGCCGTAGTCATATGACCATAGACCCTCGTATCCCTACAATGCCGGGACGGAGCACGTTGGGTTTTTACCAACCAGGCAGACGGGGGGGGGGGCGTACTCATTTGTTGCTTGCCTTAGTCATTTGACCATTGACCACGCATCCCTGAGCGCGGGGGGGGGGGTTATTCATGTCGTGCATGGCCGTATCGTATATATGACCATAGCCTCTCGCATTCCTACAATACCGGGACGGAGCACGTCGGGTTTTCACCGACCAGGGGGGTAGAAACGTTAAATTTTCCAAGCATACGTCACCCAAATATTCACGTACGCGCAAGACATGGTTATATATAAACTTAAAAAACCCTCGACGAAACGCCCCGATATATACACAAAAACTATTCTCAAGAGGGGAACATATTGTAGTATTACCGGGGGACCATAGTAAATACTAGTAAATAGGACCTACGATACACACAAAAACCATATATTTCCCTATTTTTACTAACAATAATGGTCCATTTAGGGCCCATATTAACGAAGAAAAAAAATTCAATTTGGGAAAAATAAAATTCAAATCGCTTTTCATTGGTCAACACACGCACCAGCACCCCAAGATCTAATCTTTGGTGCTGGTGCGGTGTTGACCAATGAAAAGCGAATTTGATATTTTTTTTTCCAAATTGAATTTATTTCTATACTCGTTAATAGTGGCCTAATTTTGGTGCTGGTGCGTGTGTTGACCAATGAAAAGCGGATTTTATTTTTATTTTTTCCAAATTGAATTTATTTTCATACTCGTTAATACGGGCCCTTAGGGCCCGTATTAACGAGAGAAAAAATTCAATTTGGAAAAAATAAAATTCAAATCGCTTTTCATTGGTCAACACACGCACCAGCACCAAAGATTAGGATCTTGGGGCATAAAAATTGGTGCTGGTGCGTGTGTTGACCAATGAAAACGAATTTTATTTTTATTTTTCCAAATTGAATTTATTTTTACTCGTTAATACTGGGCCCTAAGGGCCCGATTAACGAGTACAGAAATAATTCAATTAGGAAAAAAAAAAAATAATACGCTTTTCATTGGTCAAACAAGGGCCCATATTAACGATGTAAAATAAATTCAATTTGGAAAAAATAAAAATTCAAATTCGCTTTTTCATTGGTCAACACACGCACCACATAGGGCCCGTTTAACGAGTATAAATAAATTCAATTTGGAAAAAATAAAATTCAAATCGCTTTCATTGGTCAACACACGCACCAGCACCAAAATTCAGATCTTGCTAATATTTGGTGGTGGTGCGTGTGTTGACCAATGAAAAGCGGATTTGATATATTTTTTTTCCAAATTGAATTTTTTTTCTTCTTCGTTAAAACGGGCCCTTACTATGGTCACCCGTAATA
>MEHQ01004414.1:10599-38099 GCA_008828725.1 Saccharina japonica
GGTCAGGACCCTCGCTTGGCTTTGCGATGCGAACCTTTTTGCTTCTCCCCTCGCCCCCGGCCGCGTAACGCTGAGCCGCCGACGGATGCCGCCGCCACCGCCCCCACCGCCACCACCGCCGCCTGCCGCGATTATTCCCGCCTCCTTCGGGAGTCTTCCATCGTCACCGCTTGGATGGGTTGTGTTTTTAACCGGGGAGGTCGTCGCAGCAGCGCCAGCGGCACCAGCGCCCTCGGGGGCATGTCTTGTCGTTGTTGCTCGCAGGGGAAGAGGGGGGGGGCGTGTGAGGCCGACAGTGAAGGCGGGGGTGGGGGGGGGGGGGGGGGGCGGGGGGGGGGCGGGGGGAGTGCGGGGGCCGTACTTCATTTTGTTTGCTTGCCTTAAGTCATTTGGACATTGACACGCCATCCCTTCGAGGACGAGCACGCGATTCTTACTCCTAAATAGAGACACTCCACACACACTTGGTGCGCTCATTACGTTGTTTCCATATATTACAAAGAAACTTTTTGCTAATCTTTTATCCCATTCCTGTTCGCCGCCTGTCGGCACCATCTATCTCCTTAAGATAGCGATCGTTTTCTCGCCTACTATTTTAGTGTACCAAACTGCTCCTATGTCACACTGCGTCTATTTTTCCTCATCTCCTCTCTTAGCTCACATCCCTTCCTCCTTATACCTTCACATTCTCCCACTATGTGCAATTCTACTCTCTATGGCTTTGCCCACATGAAGGCACATCTGTGCATCTACTATCCTCCTCCTCCCGGCTACTGATATACCTCCTCCTTCTTTTCTGGCAGGTCCAGGTCCCTACACGAAATACGGCAGTTTCAGCTTTTCGCGAAGTCCATCTGGGCCATTCAAGATACCTTTTTCATTTCCTATTCCTTCTCTCATACCCCCGTATATCTCTAAGTGTTCCCCTTTCTATCTTCTTTCTTAGCCGCGCTAGCCTTTCCCTTCTTTCTATCCTATTCTTTTACTTCTGTTTGTATCGCCCTAAATTTCTCACTTATGGCCAGCTATCTCTTTCTTGGTTTCCATATATCCTTCCTATACTTTCTCGACTACGCTATCCACTTTATTCATGCTCGCCCTTTGGTTACTACTCCCATATGCGTTCATCAGCTATGGCTGGCAACCTCTTATTCTGGCATTGTTCTTAATTTATATTGCCATTTCAACTTACGCACGTCTCTATTTGTCTTAAGTGGGCGCTACATTCTAGTTTATTTTTCTGCCCTTCTTCAAATACTGTATTATCTCGTCGTACTTGAGCAACCTACCTACTTTTTTTTAGCTGTCATCTGTACTGTTCAGCTGGCTTTACGCAGCTTCGCGTTTCCCTTCCACACTTCTCCTTGCCATTATTCTAGCGTTTCGGTACAATCACTCTCATCATATACATCTCTTAATCTAGTATCAAGGTGCGAGTCTGTATTAGGATGCTTCCATCTTGCTACGTGTGCCTTACTTTGTCCTATTATTTTATTTATGTGTCTGCCATCCAAGAGCAATTCTTTTGAGATCTCTACGCCCAAAGCGTACGATATACTGGTCTACGATCGCGTAATTCATCTTTCTCCCCACTTCCACTACAAGTTACCGCGACTCTCCTTATCTTCGTTACATACAACTACTTGCCGCATTTTTTACGTTCGCGCGTGTCACTCTCCACTTCCTGGTGTATACTCTAGTCGCCTTCTCTATTCTGTTTCTGCAGTCCTTCGGGCGTGTTCTGATATGCGACGAAATCAGTCCGCCGAACATGAACATCAATCCCGACACCGTATCTTCCCCCACCATGACTCCCTGCGATGCTGCTTCTACTGCTACTATCATGTCATTAATATATACCTTGAATAGGTTAGGTGATAGCGTACATCCCTGTGGGGAGGGGTGTACTCATTTGCTGCTGGCCTTGAGCCATTTGACCAATGACCACGCATCCCTTTCGAGACGGAGCACCGTTCCTACTCCTAATGGAGACACCTCATCCAAAATTTTGGGCGCTCACTATGTACCTGGTACGTTTCTTAAATCAAGTATATGCACGTTTTTTATGTAGTTGCATTGGAGGGAAAATAGAGGTACGTGTGATATGATATACAGTAACCCAACCTATCGACGGACCAATAGACCTATCCCCAACCTATCGACTGACCAGTAGACCGATTCAATAGGCTATTGTCCAGGGCGCCGGGCATTCCGGAGTTGGTATCCTCCATAGGTTCGTTCGTGGCAAAGACAACTCCAGCTCGTAAAGAGCTTCATACTGCTGTGCGTGCAGCGTGGCTCTTCGTCTTATAGCGGAGCACCCCACACCTGGCGGTGCCCATCACAGTACACCGAGGTAGTGGACATCGCCCGATAGTTAATCCCCCTGAGGTAAATATTTGCGCAACTCTGGTTGGCCAAGGGGTACCAGTATATTGTAGGCGGCTCAATCAGCCTACGTATGGTTCGACGTATAGAGCCTTTCCAAGCCACAAGCCATAGCATCCCGAGCCGGACGGATTAACTTAACCCATTCAGAACTGAGAAAAAATGTAAATGACCCACACTAATTCCAAGTGGTTTGTCCCCAAGTTCGTGGGACCAGCTCAAATTCGTGGGACCAGTTAAAAGAGTATTTCCAAGCACAGCATCCCACGCCGGCCGACTGAGCCTATTATTAGCGCTTTATGAACACCAAGCACAGCATCCCATCACAACGAGTATCCTAAAACTGGCATAGGGTTCGGGTTGGGGTTCGGGTCGGGAGGTCAACTTTAGGCGCCGAGCACAAAACCTCCGTAAGGATTCATTCACTACGACGTAAGTATCAGCAGTCAGCAGGTGTCCCACGCGTCCAGTGTGTGTCGGTCTGTCGGTGTTGTTGTACCTGAACAGCTTGAGGTGGACGGTCTCCGCAGCAAGGCTGCGTGAGGGAGCTGGTGTGAGGTATGAGCACCCTATGCCAGTGGTCAGTGCCGGGATGCTGTGCTTGGTGAGACTCTAGGTTGACTCGGCCGGCGTGGATGCTGGGCTTGGAAAGACTCTGGGGTGACTCGGGATGCTGCTGTGGCTGGGAAATACTCCCAAGTTGATTCAGCCGCATAAAACATACCTTCGTAGCCAATCAGAGTGCCTAATTAGCTACCTTAACTGGTCCCACGAAGTTGGGGACATAACTACTTAGAATTAGTGTGGGTCTTTTTTTCAGTCCTGAATGAGTTAAGAATACCTACTATCATGCTTCGCCCAGTACTGTATGAGCCTGTATAGTGTGCTACTGCTGGTGTAGAGCGGCTTGTTTGTGTGCCGTACAGCAGTTTATCCCTGGACAATACCCAATACCCAATACCCTATCTAATAGGCTATCTGGCCAACAATAGGTCGGGAATTATGGGGATCGATACCTATTGCGAGCCGCAATGGGTCTCTGTTTTGGGATACATCGGAAGGTTTTGTACTCTACTATTAATAATAGTAGCCTTTACCGTATTCTTGGCCCACAAATCGTACCAGATAAAGTACCAAATATATTGTGGGAGGCGCCTCGGATTGTAAGCAACAAATAGGATCAGGGTAGCGGCCACAATAGCAGTAGACTATTGCGCGACCGATTTGGTTGTGAAGATGTCTATCGATAGTCATCTTGGACACCAACACGGCTTTGAAAATAATCCCCAATAGGTTATCGTACATACGAACAAATACCTTTGTATCACCATCGATCGATATCTGTTGAATCAAAGCGATAGGTTTACAACTGCTGTATCGATCGATACCTATTTGCCAATTTAATAGGCTTGCAAGGGTGTCTCCGATCGATGCCTATTGCGCAATTAATTAGGTTTGCAAGTGTGTCTGTCAATCAACACATACATATGGACACCGATCCTAAAAACAACAGGCTACGTACGTACGAACATATTATACGGTAACCTGGTACGAGTAAGTTTCTCTGACCATATTGATTAAATAAAAAGGTATCGATCGCCATTTCTCTTAATCTTATCGGTCGCAGAAATACTGCAGATATCGACTACAAACACGTATTCATACCATACCTATCCTAAGAACAATAGCCTACGTATTGCACCTATTGCTCTGAACATATTGGTCAAATAGATGGGTACCTATACTGATGTAGATAGACGACTCCACAAAATGCACCAATAGCCTACTCGTTAGCCTACTCGTACGTACATACAGCTGTACAGGACACCTAATGAGAAACAGGCCAATAAGAAAGTCAGGCTGATATTCAGAGGAAAACAAGAAACTTGAGAGTCGTTATCTTGAGATCAGTGTAGAAATCACCCTCTCTCGAATAAGAAATCCAGCCTGGACCAGTGTTCCTGTTCTTATTTCGTAGGTGTCCTGTTCTGCATTGTTGTACATATATACCTCTGGACATATTGATCAAAGAAATGCCTGTGGTAGGTATCGATAGGCAATTACACCCCCCTATTGCAGAGGGCAATAGGTGCCGATACTCGATAAGCACATACCACACCCTATTGACAAACCAATAGGCATACAGCAGTATTCAGTAGGCTATTGCCCAGGGTGTTGGCCCACACACCACCCACCCACACACCCACACATTGCACACCGCACATCTCCGCACCCGTATCGTATGATACATATACCACTACACAATTTCTATACTAAAAACAGTATAATACCGTACGTACGTATTTGGTACGTATATAAATTCTGTGCACGAGACGTGAGAATCCGCGTTCCAAAGCTCATTGATTGTTACTGGTATACGACTACTTGCTCCCAAGCTGCCCCTGTACATACATATATAGCAAGTCGCAACTCCCCAGAGAGGTTACAGAGCACGCGGAAGCTATCGTATAGGAGTACAGCAGCTGCGCTTTCCTAGATGTACGCTGTCCTGATCGATCCGCTTGCCTGCTGGAAGCTACGGATGCTTGTGCCCACATGGCTTATTTTAGCTCACATTCCAGCTTCGATTCCTACTCTGGATGTTCTTCTGATGTTGCTTCATCGAAACAGCAGTTACATAAAACAACAACCCCATCAGCTCCGTGTAGCAAGCAGACGAGAGTGCCCTGTTGATCTGATCTGCGAGCCGAAGTAGGGGCTACACACGGGAGGCGCAGCCTCCTCCTCACCTCCGAGTTCTGGAGGAAGTGGTCGGCCCTCCAGCCCGCCCTGTCCCTTCGCTGGATGACCCTCCAAGCTGACCTGGGCAGCAGCAGGCTGAGCATTGCTCCCAGAAACGTCATAATAAATTTTCAAAAAAGCTCCTTTTTCTTGTCTCACACTCCTCTCTTCCAGTCTCTGGGTCTACGCTGCTGCACTGCGAAGACGCCCAAGCGAGCGCCAGATGAAAGGATGGGGTGCAACCCTGGCCTGCTCTCTCGTTAGCCCTTCGCTGGGCACATTTTCTCGTGCGCTCTGCTGCTGCTGTCTCGCAGCAAGTGCACGGCGAAACTTGAAACTTGAGAACCTCGGAAAACGAATTTCTAGGAATTTTGGTTTTTGTTGTTTTGACGATGGCGTTTTCGGTAAGGGAGCAGGGCCACCCCACCTCATCCACAACGGGCACCAATGGGGGATGGTTGTCATCCCCCATTGACGGGCACAACGCAATGCAAATGTAACCAGCAATTGATTCGTGTAAGTGCGTTGTTTAAGGTGGAGCTGGTTGCTGGAGCTCGATAGGATCGGGGAAGGAAGGGGCTACTTCTTGTAGAGAGGTGGGGTGTCACCCCGAGCGTGCGTATACGCAGCTTCTTTGCATTATTCGAAGAGTCGCAGTCGAAAGATACAGTAGATACCAGAAGATGTGGTCTCTCTCTGTGCCTCTCAATACTCGTAACGGGAGCTACGTAAGATCAAATCACGCGGCCAGCCTCACACAGCCTGAAAAGTGTGTAGGAGCCTCCGCGTACGCAAAGTAAGTAACAAAACGAACGAAAACCTAAAAGAGTTTGAGTCAGCCGCTACACGAGCACTACTATATAGTCGTACGTATCGTATCGTAGCTCGCTCGAGATGTCATCAGCCATACCCAAAAGCACCCCACGCACGGCCACGTACTACTGGTACACATACTATACATGCTCGATGATTGATGATTGATGGCGAGAAAGAGCAATAAACTCGAACGAACGTTCGTTTCACTTTTCATGGCAGAATCAACCCATCGATGATCGATTATCGATCGACTTTTTTGCTTTGCTTTCACTTTTTTTTGCGCCCTCTCCAGCCCTCTCCCCCTCCACGCTCCACTCATGTTTACCTGGTACCTTTTTTACGAAGTTCTGCTGATCATACCATCAGCGAAGCCGTCCAACGAAGCATACCACCAAAGCGATACTACAGGCTAGTACATATCAACATACATGCACAACAACCAAACACCAAGACAGCAACAACACAACAAAACAAGAGCAACACCAGCAAAAACAACGCCAACAACACCAACGACAACAACAACAACAGCGACAACAATAACAATAATAACAACAACAACAACAATAACAACGACAACGACTAAACTAACCTCAACGGCAACAACCAACACATACTACAGTAATAACAACATTCCTGGTACCTGGTGCTGTAGCAACGGACAACTATAATAATAGTAACAAAAAAACAGACGTGCATCGTACGAGTACAGCAACACAGTATATCTTTGTATGGCACTATTAATAATGTAACTATAGTTTGTTGTGCTCATGATCGAGCGCGGCTCGATGCTGCGCGAGACGAGAGGTATTATAACCCATTCACCCCCCCCTCAGATTTCGTGTAGGGGACCTGGACCTGCCAGAAAGAAGAAATAGGTACCTGGTATACCACTAGTCGGGAAGAGGAGGACGTAGATAGATGCGCAGCTGCAGCTCTGTGCCCTTGTGGTAAAACTCACACAATGGGAGAATGTTAAACCGAAGTACAAGGAGGAACGGGAAGTGTTAGAGGAGATGAGGAAAATAGACGAATGTGACATGGAGAAGTTTGGTACACTACCTTAGATAGTAGCGAGGAAACCTTCGCTATGTCTTAGGAGATAGATGTGGTGGCCACAGGCGGCAAAACAAGAAGGGGGTAAGATAAGCAAAACAAACATGCAACGTCGTAGCGTAGTAATGAGCGCCCAACTGTTGGAGGTGTCTCTATAAGGCGTAGGAACGGTCCTAGGAACGGTGCTCCGTCTGGAAAAAGGGATGCATGCGTGGTCACTGGTCAAATGGCTAAGGCAAGCAACAAATGAGTACCCCCCCCCCCCCCCCCCCGCCCCCCCCCCCCCCCCCCCCCCCCCCCCCCCCCGTACCCCCCCCCCCCCCCCCCCGTACCCCCCCCCCCCCCCCCCCGTACCCCCCCCCCCCCCCCCCCGTACCCCCCCCCCCCCCCCCCCGTACCCCCCCCCCCCCCCCCCCGTACCCCCCCCCCCCCCCCCCCGTACCCCCCCCCCCCCCCCCCCGTACCCCCCCCCCCCCCCCCCCGTACCCCCCCCCCCCCCCCCCCGTACCCCCCCCCCCCCCCCCCCGTACCCCCCCCCCCCCCCCCCCGTACCCCCCCCCCCCCCCCCCCGTACCCCCCCCCCCCCCCCCCCGTACCCCCCCCCCCCCCCCCCCGTACCCCCCCCCCCCCCCCCCCGTACCCCCCCCCCCCCCCCCCCGTACCCCCCCCCCCCCCCCCCCGTACCCCCCCCCCCCCCCCCCCGTACCCCCCCCCCCCCCCCCCCGTACCCCCCCCCCCCCCCCCCCGTACCCCCCCCCCCCCCCCCCCGTACCCCCCCCCCCCCCCCCCCGTACCCCCCCCCCCCCCCCCCCGTACCCCCCCCCCCCCCCCCCCGTACCCCCCCCCCCCCCCCCCCGCCCCCGCCCCCCGATCCACGCCGAAGAACACAAGAACCGACGAAAAGTTCCAGAAAGCGCACCCGCAAGAAGTCCACGGTAAGCCTACGATACGATACTACTCTTCTACAGTACGGTAACCGAAAGTTGTAGCTATACCGCGCGCCTTTAGCTTGCTGTCTTTAGCTTGCTGTCTTTAGCTTGCTGTCTTTAGCTTGATGTCATGGGGTGTCGTAGAGTGCCACGCTTAGTATCCACGCTGCACCGAACGCCCACTTCTTCTACCAAAACGAGCACCGCCGTAACAGAGGCAGGAGGATAGGAGGAGGAGGAGTATACGTATACACGCGCATGGAAAAACAAGTTCGGAATCCGTTAGGATTATAGTGTGTGGAGCTTTACTGTACTACCAGGTACAGAGTAGTATCCACGTATCCCCCGTTATACAAAAAATAAAACTCTTCTTTCCCAAGTAACAATGCGAGTACTGGGTGGGTCAGCATTTTCCCTGTTTCTTACTATTAATACTACTGATTGTATCACTACAGCAGTACGTATATACATATACATATGGTCCATGCAGTACAATTTAGCCTATAATGTTTTGGGCCATAACGTTCGATTTACTACGAATAGGGCGATACTGCTACTATAGTCGTGGTCACCAGCGCCGAGCGAACAAATACGGTTTTGGCAACAAAAAATGTTCGCCTACACTAAAATCAAGTAAGTTACAGCTTGCCAAGGGCCAAGATCAGCTACTTTTCACAAAACCATGAATATCTCATCGGACTTGCGTTTTATATAAAAACGAAACCAAGTTCCGTCCGTAGAATGACGAGAGGAATCGCTTCCCCCCCTTTTTTTTCAGGTTGGCTGGGTGGCTTTTACGAACGAATGATCTGCGTGTAACGTCCCGGACACGGTTTTTGTCGGTTTTCTTCGTCAAAAGTTATTTTTTTTTCAAACGGGAAAAAGTTCCACTTTGCGATTTCACAAACCCATCGAAATCCGCCCTCAGATATAGCTTGTTAAAACAGCACACCTAATGGGAATGGAATCCCTGTTTTCAGGTATATTGGTCGTAAAGAGTCGAAGAACAAAAATAAAATAAAAATGAATCCATCTTCCCCTTCGCGAGGAGATGGGCGTTAAAAGAGTGTTTTTTGGAGTCATAACTATGCTCCCATCTCTAGAAAATGTGTACTGTCGAGGTCGATTTTTTTGGAATTCTTCAATTGCATGGACTATACTCGTACACATCAGTACTACTTTACAAACAGTAGGTGACCCGGAGTACTTACGAGTAGAATAGCTGTATGCATACACTACACAATACTTCGTAGCCTAGTGGTAGGAGGTGTCCCGTAACTACTGTGCGGCAGTACCGTAACAGTAGTAGTAGACGTCCCGTGTAAAACAGTAATAACTAAACTGCTGTACATACCTATTTACACGTTACACGTATATATACGCAATTAAATGGTATATTCTTCTCCCTTATTCGCAAAATTAATTAATTATACCCCCCCATACCACGAACAACCTACCTAACGACGTACGGTATACTACAGCAGCACAGTAGTACGTTAATAAGCTGTCAGCCTCTATACGTGGTGTATATGTATACGCGTTATCACCATACCTGGTATTGAAAGTAAACTTGCTTATCTAGCTATTAATATATGCATACATAGTCGGTCGCCCCGATGGTCTAGAGGTAACCTCGAACGCTTCTGAACGTTGATGTCTGGAGTTCGAATCTCACGTGGGTCGGACTTTTGAGTTTATTTGCAAAAATAAATAAAAAACGGAATCAACTGCTGAGAACGCCAATTAATAGTAGCGTGGGTAGGCACAATTCGATGCGAGTCGACGAGGGAAGGTCGCGAGGAGATGGGCGTTAAAAGAGTGTTTTTTGGAGTCATAACTATGCTCCCATCTCTAGAAAATGTGTACTCTCGAGGTCGATTTTTTTGGAATTCTTCAATTGCATGGACTATACTCGTACACATCAGTACTACTTTACAAACAGTAGGTGACCCGGAGTACTTACGAGTAGAATAGCTGTATGCATACACTACACAATACTTCGTAGCCTAGTGGTAGGAGGTGTCCCGTAACTACTGTGCGGCAGTACCGTAACAGTAGTAGTAGACGTCCCGTGTAAAACAGTAATAACTAAACTGCTGTACATACCTATTTACACGTTACACGTATATATACGCAATTAAATGGTATATTCTTCTCCCTTATTCGCAAAATTAATTAATTATACCCCCCCATACCACGAACAACCTACCTAACGACGTACGGTATACTACAGCAGCACAGTAGTACGTTAATAAGCTGTCAGCCTCTATACGTGGTGTATATGTATACGCGTTATCACCATACCTGGTATTGAAAGTAAACTTGCTTATCTATTAATAGCTATTAATATATGCATACATAGTCGGTCGCCCCGATGGTCTAGAGGTAACCTCGAACGCTTCTGAACGTTGATGTCTGGAGTTCGAATCTCACGTGGGTCGGACTTTTGAGTTTATTTGCAAAAATAAATAAAAAAACGGAATCAACTGCTGAGAGCGCCAATTAATAGTAGCGTGGGTAGGCACAATTCGATGCGAGTCGACGAGGGAAGGAAAGGCTGAAGTCTTCTCGCGATAAAAATGCAAGGCAAGAACCGCAGTGGGGGAGGAGGGAGAGGAGCCTACTTTGTGACCCCGGATCTGAGTTACGACTAGGGAGGAGAGAGAAAGGAAGGGCGAAGATAATAAATGGGATGGACAAAAAATAAAAAAAAAAAAATACCAGGCTATAGGGATATGTTCGTATGACATATATGTCGGGAATAGATACGGGGGAAGTAAAACCTGCCTTTGAGGCACACCACCTCTCGTACTTTTGCGCGTCTCCCTTGTCCCTGAGCCATCCTAGATGGTGCCTTAGGAAGAACGAACGACTCTAAATACCAAGAGGTCAACCAAGAAGAAGTAACCCCCCTCCCCACCCCCGCGCGCGCGCGGTCCGCTCTCAGCACCCCCATCAATATCCTTGATTGATTGATGAATGAGTGGTGTGTTTTATGACACACGTGGACCCTTGGCCAGGAGCACTTCGCTGAGCTCCGAACGGCACACCACAAATTCCTCCTACGGCTCATTGGTTTCCAGCGCCGACAACGCACCGACCATATCATGTCGTACGCCAAGGCTCTCAAGAAGGCACAATGCGAGAGCGTTGAGACGACCATCCGCAAACGACGCCTCCTCTTTGCGGGGGGCGTACAGCGCACGACCAATGAGCGGCTGACCAGGCGGGTGATGTTTGGGACGATCGCCGGTGGGACGAACCCGGGGCCTGGCCGACCAGAAAAGAACTGGGCACAATGTCTAGCAGATGACCTCAGGGTTTTTCGAGCGACAGAGGGCTCCACAGAAAGCTCCCCTTTACTGTTCGGAGCAGAGACGGTACTATGGCCGAGGGCGGCTAAAAAGAGGGGGGTGTGGTATCGGGGGGTTGGCGAGGCGGCGGACCATTTCATGGCGAGGTGGCACAGGGCCGAAGCGGAGAGGAGCTGGCTACGGCATACAGCTGAGGACGCCAAGAGAGGCGACCAGGAGAGGGGGGGGGGGGCAGGGGCGACCGTACTGATACAGCTGTCGACGAATGCAGAAACGAAATGGTAGATCGTGTGGCCAGATATCGGCTCGACTAGTCCTTGAATTCTATTATTTGTTTCCTGTTGATGTGTTCACTGGGGGGGGCGCGGCAGAGGTAGTATCGACTCTTGACACCGTTTTTGTTTTTAGAGTGGGAATGAGATGGCAGAAGGTGTGACATGGTCCCCGTATCAGTTTTTATAGCAGAGACGAGAACTTGTTGTTACCATTGCCTTGAGCTTGCCTTGAGAACTATTTTTCTCTTTTCCTCTCTCGTGTCTTCTTTCTTGCTTTTTTTGCCTTGTTTCTCCCTTTGTTTCCACCCTATGCCGGTGTCTCTCTCTTTTTCGTGTTGCCTCGCCCGTGCAGCAGTTATCTGTTCCTCTTGGGCACGTGTGCTTTTCGTCTAGGGGCGCTTCTGTCTCCCTGCGTCATTTGTATTCTGTTTCATTTCACAATTTGTTTTTATTTGTCTTTTTTTCCTTATTTTTTGGTTCGGCTCGTGTCGCTGGGTTCTCGTACCCGGTACGTTACGCATCTCACTTGCTTTACCCATTAATTCGCGTTTATTTTGTTTTGGTTTTTCTCTGTTTCACAGTCTGTGACCACAGAATTTGTATCTCTCTAGGATTGGGAATCAGGACAGGCACTGGGTGTACTGATGTGGTTGAGTAGAAAGAACGGGTTTAATGTGAAGACAACACCAACAACAACAATAACAACAACTGAAGTTTTGAACTACCTGGTGTATATTTGCAAGCTGTGTGTGCGATACTGCGATACTTCGATCGCGCTTGTTATTACTATTATATATAGCTGTACAGAATACACGAGTGGGTGTGTTACATATATCGCGTCTCGGGGCGGTATCCAGATCGATGTTGTACAGGTATCACATACGACTTGGAGTATTAATAGTAGAAGTTGTAGATACTATATGTTGAGTGCAGTGATCGGTGACTTTTCATACACTCGTATAATATGTAGTAGGCGGAAAGGAGAATCGATTTTATCTTCGATTGGCTGATTGTCCTGTCTGTGTTACTGCTGTACATTACACGTGTTGCCTTCACATTGCAGTAGTAGTAGCAAGTAGTAGTAGTACGTAGTAAACCGTTTTCTCCACCCAACAAAGACATTGATTGGTACACCCCGCGTCCGTCCTGATTCTTCATCCTAGAGAGATACCGGTACACAAAATACGGTCACAGACTGCTGCTGCTGTGAGACACAAAACCAGAGAATTCGCAAAAGAATCGAGGCAAGCCCATGAAAGGACAGCACTACAGTAGGTAACAAAACAAAACAAAACAAGGGAACAAGAACTGGGACCACGCACAAATAATACCACAACAGGGAGGAATTGGTTTTGTTGATGCCATTTTTGTCCGACTTTTCCCCCCCTATTATAGTGATATAGGCCTTCTCTGTGTCCTAGGCCGATGCGTACCTGAAGGCTTCCGTTGGCTAGGTTTAGCTATCCCAGCAAACCCCCCACCCCCGACGCTCTCGCCCTCGCTGCCGAGGTGTTTGCTTACTTACCCAGACGATTTACAGCCCCCACCCACTCCCCAAACTGGGCCCACTGCACTTTCCGCTGTGGCAAAACATAATGCCCCTCGTCGGCATTTTGGAACAAACTCCTCGGGCATCGAGATTGCGAATTTAACTCATCATCACAGCCACCCCACAGAACCAGTTGTTCGCCTACCAGGCAACGCAAGATGAGCATGGTTAAGGTTCCTCTCGGCCGAAGCTGGGGCTCGTATACCCACCGCTAGTCTAGACCGTTGTAGGTCCTGACAGGTTCAGGCCAACCCCGGAGTCGGGGCAGGCCAAAGCGAGGCTGTGTATCGTGAATCGCTTTAAAACAAGCAAGTGCGATCCCAACACCCAGTTCCTCAACCGCCCTCCCCCGGTGTCCAACACCTTAGAACGCTTCGTGCTCGGCGCAGGCAATGTCTGCTTGGCAGGTGAAAATAAACGACGTGCTCCGTCCCGTCATTGTAGGGATGCGAGGTCAATAATGGTAAAATATATGACTTAAGGAAGCAACAAAAGAGAACCCCCCCCCCTTGTGCCAACCCCCTTAAAAAAGTAAGTGACGTACCTACCTGTTGTAAGAGGGAAACGCTATAATTTTATGTATCGTCAGCTAGGCAACTCGTCGATGTTAAGTCACAAAAAAACACCGCTATATAATACGCTGCTACGATTTCACTATCCTGGTCAATTTCTGAAGTGTTTGTACTTTAGTTAGGAAAAAAAGACACCTTAGCTGTGAGATCGAAAATTTCGTCGAAAATCATTTTTTAATCACAATTTTTCCATATGTACGCGTAACTCAAAACTTCGCGAACGACTACTGTAACAGCGCGGAGGGTATCCAGAGACAAGCAACGACTAAATGAACGGGCGAGTAAGTAGAAGCATCAGATAATCGATAGGGGAACCGAACGGCGGGGGGGGAGGGGGGGGGGGGGGCACAGATAAAGAAACTCGGTAGGAGACGAAGAAGGAGATACGAAGCACACAAAATGAGAAGAAGAAGCAACACCGGAATATGAATACCTGGTACCTGGTACGTAAGGAGAAATAACGCACATATTTAGAAGAATACTCAGAAACCTTTGAGAAGAAGAAGAAGAAGTATATACTGTAGACGAAGAATAGCCATTGAGAATAGGAAAAATAATAACCCATCGAGAAGAAAAAGAAACACAAAATACGCAGTGCCTTGTAGTAAGAAGCTATTATAGGAGAAGGAGAAGAAGAAGAAGAAGGAGAAGAAGAACGGCAACAACAACAGCAAAGAAAGGCGCAAGAGGAGGGGGCCCTTCCAGAGGCACCGGCAAGAAGGGGTCGTGACATTATAACCTATTCGTCTGGCACCGTACCTATGAACATAATTATGGACGCTACGTCCGCACCACGGACAGGCAAAGGACGACTACGCGCACTAAGACGCAAAGCTTATGGTACCAGGTACGTCACAAAACGGCCAGAATGGGCGCCGTCTTTTTCTGTGGCTACGTATAAACATGAAGGGACAGCTGTGCACCTTGCTTCTACTGTACTACCAGGTATATGATACCACTGCTGCCACTGCTGCTGCTACTACTACTACTACTACTACTACTACTACTACTACTACTACTACTACTACTACTTATATTACTACTACTTATATTACTACTACTGCTACTACTGCTACTACTGCTACTACTACTACTACTACTACTACTACTACTACTACTACTACTACTACTACTACTACTACTACTACTACTACTCTACTACTTCTGCTACTGCTAATATTCCTTAGCTACTGCTACTTCCACTTTTTCTACTACAACTCCTACTACAACCACCAACTACTACTATCACTGCCACTATTATACTGCACACAAAATCGTTTGGGGCCAGAAAGACAATTTTCCGAATCGCTACAGCGCTGTTAGACGACGAGGCTGCTAGGTCTGCCGGAGTCGTCGCAACAGCAATGTGCCGTCGTCAAAATGTATTTCGGGATCGGGCCACAGTCTCATGTCTTGTGGCTGCCGGAAGTCAACATCGTCTGTGATGGTCGCGTCAGCTGGGACATCGCTTGTGAAGTCGCTAGCGATTATCATCGGTTAGGGCTATGCCTCCGTGGTGGGATGCCATCGTGGTTACGTAGTGGACAATGCTACATCGCTTGCGGGGTCGCTGCACATCATCATGGTCTAGGAATGTGCCGGACCACCGCTCCCAGCGTTGCCGAACATCATCGTTGTCTGGGACTGGGCGAGCACTTTTTCTGAGGTTTCTACACTCGGCCATCGTCTCGAACGCCAGGAGGACATCTGCGTCGCCTGGGGTCGCACCAATTTGAGGACCCAAATTTTCCATTTGATGTGTTAGACATGACACCAATCATACTGTTTGTATCTGGGGGGGGGGGGGGGGGGGGGGGGCGTACTCATTTGTTGCTTGCCTTACGAGTAGTCATTTGACCATTGACCACGCATCCCTTTCGAGACGGAGCACCGTTCCTACTCCTAATAGAGACACCTCCAACACTTGGGCGCTCATTACGTTGTTTCCATATATTACAGAGAAACCTTTTGCTAATCTTATCCCCTTCCTGCTTCGCCGCCTGTGGCCACCATCTATCTCCTAAGATAGCGATCGTTTTCTCGCTACTATTTAGTGTACCAAACTGCTCCATGTCACACTCGTCTATTTTCCTCATCTCCTCCTCTAGCACATCCCTTTCCTCCTTGTACCTTTCACATTCTCCCACTATGTGAACTCTACTCTCTATGGCTTTGCCACATGGGCACATCTGTGCATCTACTTCCTCCTCCTCCCGGCTACTGGTATACCTCCTTCTTCTTTCTGGCAGGTCCAGGTCCCCTACACGAAATCGCAGTTTCAGCTTTTTCGCGAAGTCCATTGGGCCGTGCAGATACCTTTTCATTCCTATTCCTTCTCTCAACCCCCCGTACATCTCTAAGTGTTCTTCCCCTTCCACCTTCTTTCTCAGTGCTAGCCTTTCCCTTCTTTCTATCCTTTCTTTCACTTCTGTCTTGTATCCGCTAAATTTCTCTATGGCCAGCATCTCTTTTTGGTTTCCTATATCCTTCCATACTTTCTCGACTACGCTATCCCACCTTATTCCAGCTCGCCCTTTGGTTACTTTCTCCCATACAGCTTTATCAGCTATGGCTGGCAACCTCTTATTTGGCATGTTCTTTACTTTATATTGCCATTTCAACTTACGCACGTCTCTATTTGTCTTAAGTGGGTACATTCCCAGTTCTGCTCTCAATACTGTATTACTCGTCGTACTTGAGCATCCTAGTACTTTTTTAGCTGCTGTCATCTGTACTGTTTCCAGCTGTTTTACGAGCTTCGCGTTCCCTTCCCATACTTCTCCTGCATATTCTAGCTTTGGTACAATCACATTCATCAGTATACATCTCTTAATTCTAGTGTCAAGGTGCGAGTCTGTTAGGACTGCTTCCATCTTGCCTACGTGTGCCTTACCCTTGCCTATTATTTTATTTATGTGTGCATCCCAAGAGCAATCTTTTGAGATTTCTACGCCAAGGTACGTATACTGGTCTACGATCGGTAATTCATCTTCTCCCCACTTCCACTTACAAGTTACCGGACTCTCCTTATCTTCGTTACATACAACTACTGCGCATTTTTTTACGTTCGCGGTCACTCTCCACTTCCTGGTGTACTCTAGTGCCTTCTCTATTTGTTTCTGCAGTCCTTCGGGCGTTTCTGATATGCAGACGAAATCATCCGCGAACATCAATCCCGACACCGTATCTTCCCCCACCATGACTCCCTGCGATGCTGCTTCTACTGCTACTATCATGTCATTAATATATACCTTGAATAGGTTAGGTGATAGCGTACATCCCTGTGGGGGGGGGTGTACTCATTTGCTGCTGGCTTTGAGTCATTTGACCAATGACCACGCATCCCTTTCGAGACGGAGCACCGTTCCTACTCCTAATGGAGACACCTCATCCAAAATTTTGGGCGCTCACTATGTACCTGGTACGTTTCTTAAATCAAGTATATGCACGTTTTTTATGTAGTTGCATTGGAGGGAAAATAGAGGTACGTGTGATATGATATACAGTAACCCAACCTATCGACGGACCAATAGACCTATCCCCAACCTATCGACTGACCAGTAGACCGATTCAATAGGCTATTGTCCAGGGCGCCGGGCATTCCGGAGTTGGTATCCTCCATAGGTTCGTTCGTGGCAAAGACAACTCCAGCTCGTAAAGAGCTTCATACTGCTGTGCGTGCAGCGTGGCTCTTCGTCTTATAGCGGAGCACCCCACACCTGGCGGTGCCCATCACAGTACACCGAGGTAGTGGACATCGCCCGATAGTTAATCCCCCTGAGGTAAATATTTGCGCAACTCTGGTTGGCCAAGGGGTACCAGTATATTGTAGGCGGCTCAATCAGCCTACGTATGGTTCGACGTATAGAGCCTTTCCAAGCCACAAGCCATAGCATCCCGAGCCGGACGGATTAACTTAACCCATTCAGAACTGAGAAAAAATGTAAATGACCCACACTAATTCCAAGTGGTTTGTCCCCAAGTTCGTGGGACCAGCTCAAATTCGTGGGACCAGTTAAAAGAGTATTTCCAAGCACAGCATCCCACGCCGGCCGACTGAGCCTATTATTAGCGCTTTATGAACACCAAGCACAGCATCCCAGCACAACGAGTATCCTAAAACTGGCATAGGGTTCGGGTTGGGGTTCGGGTCGGGAGGTCAACTTTAGGCGCCGAGCACAAAACCTCCGTAAGGATTCATTCACTACGACGTAAGTATCAGCAGTCAGCAGGTGTCCCACGCGTCCAGTGTGTGTCGGTCTGTCGGTGTTGTTGTACCTGAACAGCTTGAGGTGGACGGTGTCCGCAGCAAGGCTGCGTGAGGGAGCTGGTGTGAGGTATGAGCACCCTATGCCAGTGGTCAGTGCCGGGATGCTGTGCTTGGTGAGACTCTAGGTTGACTCGGCCGGCGTGGATGCTGGGCTTGGAAAGACTCTGGGGTGACTCGGGATGCTGCTGTGGCTGGGAAATACTCCCAAGTTGATTCAGCCGCATAAAACATACCTTCGTAGCCAATCAGAGTGCCTAATTAGCTACCTTAACTGGTCCCACGAAGTTGGGGACATAACTACTTAGAATTAGTGTGGGTCTTTTTTTCAGTCCTGAATGAGTTAAGAATACCTACTATCATGCTTCGCCCAGTACTGTATGAGCCTGTATAGTGTGCTACTGCTGGTGTAGAGCGGCTTGTTTGTGTGCCGTACAGCAGTTTATCCCTGGACAATACCCAATACCCAATACCCTATCTAATAGGCTATCTGGCCAACAATAGGTCGGGAATTATGGGGATCGATACCTATTGCGAGCCGCAATGGGTCTCTGTTTTGGGATACATCGGAAGGTTTTGTACTCTACTATTAATAATAGTAGCCTTTACCGTATTCTTGGCCCACAAATCGTACCAGATAAAGTACCAAATATATTGTGGGAGGCGCCTCGGATTGTAAGCAACAAATAGGATCAGGGTAGCGGCCACAATAGCAGTAGACTATTGCGCGACCGATTTGGTTGTGAAGATGTCTATCGATAGTCATCTTGGACACCAACACGGCTTTGAAAATAATCCCCAATAGGTTATCGTACATACGAACAAATACCTTTGTATCACCATCGATCGATATCTGTTGAATCAAAGCGATAGGTTTACAACTGCTGTATCGATCGATACCTATTTGCCAATTTAATAGGCTTGCAAGGGTGTCTCCGATCGATGCCTATTGCGCAATTAATTAGGTTTGCAAGTGTGTCTGTCAATCAACACATACATATGGACACCGATCCTAAAAACAACAGGCTACGTACGTACGAACATATTATACGGTAACCTGGTACGAGTAAGTTTCTCTGACCATATTGATTAAATAAAAAGGTATCGATCGCCATTTCTCTTAATCTTATCGGTCGCAGAAATACTGCAGATATCGACTACAAACACGTATTCATACCATACCTATCCTAAGAACAATAGCCTACGTATTGCACCTATTGCTCTGAACATATTGGTCAAATAGATGGGTACCTATACTGATGTAGATAGACGACTCCACAAAATGCACCAATAGCCTACTCGTTAGCCTACTCGTACGTACATACAGCTGTACAGGACACCTAATGAGAAACAGGCCAATAAGAAAGTCAGGCTGATATTCAGAGGAAAACAAGAAACTTGAGAGTCGTTATCTTGAGATCAGTGTAGAAATCACCCTCTCTCGAATAAGAAATCCAGCCTGGACCAGTGTTCCTGTTCTTATTTCGTAGGTGTCCTGTTCTGCATTGTTGTACATATATACCTCTGGACATATTGATCAAAGAAATACCTGTGGTAGGTATCGATAGGCAATTACACCCCCCTATTGCAGAGGGCAATAGGTGCCGATACTCGATAAGCACATACCACACCCTATTGACAAACCAATAGGCATACAGCAGTATTCAGTAGGCTATTGCCCAGGGTGTTGGCCCACACACCACCCACCCACACACCCACACATTGCACACCGCACATCTCCGCACCCGTATCGTATGATACATATACCACTACACAATTTCTATACTAAAAACAGTATAATACCGTACGTACGTATTTGGTACGTATATAAATTCTGTGCACGAGACGTGAGAATCCGCGTTCCAAAGCTCATTGATTGTTACTGGTATACGACTACTTGCTCCCAAGCTGCCCCTGTACATACATATATAGCAAGTCGCAACTCCCCAGAGAGGTTACAGAGCACGCGGAAGCTATATAGGAGTACAGCAGCTGCGCTTTCCTAGATGTACGCTGTCCTGATCGATCCGCTTGCCTGCTGGAAGCTACGGATGCTTGTGCCCACATGGCTTATTTTAGCTCATTCCAGCTTCGATTCCTACTCTCGATGTTCTTCTGATGTTGCTTCATCGAAACAGCAGTTACATAAAACAACAACCCCATCAGCTCCGTGTAGCAAGCAGACGAGAGTGCCCTGTTGATCTGATCTGCGAGCCGAAGTAGGGGCTACACACGGGAGGCGCAGCCTCCTCCTCACCTCCGAGTTCTGGAGGAAGTGGTCGGCCCTCCAGCCCGCCCTGTCCCTTCGCTGGATGACCCTCCAAGCTGACCTGGGCAGCAGCAGGCTGAGCATTGCTCCCAGAAACGTCATAATAAATTTTCAAAAAAGCTCCTTTTTCTTGTCTCACACTCCTCTCTTCCAGTCTCTGGGTCTACGCTGCTGCACTGCGAAGACGCCCAAGCGAGCGCCAGATGAAAGGATGGGGTGCAACCCTGGCCTGCTCTCTCGTTAGCCCTTCGCTGGGCACATTTTCTCGTGCGCTCTGCTGCTGCTGCTGTCTCGCAGCAAGTGCACGGCGAAACTTGAAACTTGAGAACCTCGGAAAACGAATTTCTAGGAATTTTGGTTTTTGTTGTTTTGACGATGGCGTTTTCGGTAAGGGAGCAGGGCCACCCCACCCACCTCATCCATAACGGGCACAACCGCAACGCAATCATTGCAAATGTAATCAGCAATTGATCTGTGTAAGTGCGTTGTTTAAGGTGGAGCTGGTTGCTGGAGCTCGATAGGATCGGGGAAGGAAGGGGCTACTTCTTGTAGAGAGGTGGGGTGTCACACCGAGCGTGCGTATACGCAGCTTCTTTGCATTGTTCGAAGAGTCGCAGTCGAAAGATACAGTCGTCTCTCTCTGTGCCTCTCAATAATCGTAACGGGAGCTACGTAAGATCAAATCACGCGGCCAGCCTCACACAGCCTGAAAAGTGTGTAGGAGCCTCCGCGTACGCAAAGTAAGTAACAAAACGAACGAAAACCTAAAAGAGTTTGAGTCAGCCGCTACACGAGCACTACTATATAGATAGTCAGTCGTACGTATCGTATCGTAGCTCGCTCGAGATGTCATCAGCCATACCCAAAAGCACCTCACGCACGGCCACGTACTACTGGTACACATTTACGATACATGCTCGATGATTGATGATTGATGGCGAGAAAGAGCAAAAAACTCGAACGAACGTTCGTTTCACTTTTCATTGCAGAATCAACCCATCGATGATCGATTATCGATCGACTTTTTTGCTTTGCTTTCACTTCTTTTTGCGCCCTCTCCCCCTCCACGCTCCATTCATGTTTACCTGGTACCTTTTTTACGAAGTTCTGCTGATCACACCATCATCGAAGCCGTCCAACAAAGCATACCACCAAACAAAGCGATACTACAGGCTAGTACATTACATATCAACATACATGCACAACAACCAAACACCGAGACAGCAACAACACAACAAAACAAGAGCAACACCAGCAAAAACAACGCCAACAACACCAACGACAACAAGAAGAACAGCGACAACAATAACAATAACAACAATAATAACAACAATAACAACAACGACTAACCTCAACGGCAACAACCAACACATACTACAGTAGTAAAAACAGAAATTCCTGGTACGTACCTGGTGCTGTAGCAACGGATAACTATAATAATAGTAACAAAAAAACAGGCGTGCATCGTACGAGTACAGCAACACAGTATATTTTTGTATGGCACTATTAATAATGTAACTATAGTAACTGTTTGTTGTGCTCATGATCGAGCGCGGCTCGATGCTGCGCGAGACGAGAGGTATTATAACCCATTCACCCCCCCCCTCCGATTTCGTGTAGGGGACCTGGACCTGCCAGAAAGAAGAAATAGGTACCTGGTATACCACTAGTCGGGAAGAGGAGGACGTAGATAGATGCACAGCTGCAGCTGTGCCCTTTTGTGGTAAAACTCACACAATGGGAGAATGTTAAACCGAAGTACAAGGAGGAACGGGAAGTGTTAGAGGAGATGAGGAAAATAGACGAATGTGACATGGAGAAGTTTGGTACACTACCTTAGATAGTAGCGAGGAAACCTTCGCTATGTCTTAGGAGATAGATGTGGTAGCCACAGGCGGCAAAACAAGGAGGGGGTAAGATAAGCAAAACAAACATGCAACGTCGTAGCGTAGTAATGAGCGCCCAACTGTTGGAGGTGTCTCTATAAGGCGTAGGAACGGTCCTAGGAACGGTGCTCCGTCTGGAAAAAGGGATGCATGCGTGGTCACTGGTCAAATGGCTAAGGCAAGCAACAAATGAGTACCCCCCCCCCCCCCCCCCACGAGTCCACGAGCCCGAAGACACAAGAACCGACGAAAAGTTTTCCAGAAAAAGGCCCCCGGGGCAAAACCCGCAAGAAGTCCACGGTAAGCATACGATACGATACTAATACTCTTCTACAGTACGTAACCTGAAAGTTGTAGCTATAGCCAGCGCGCCTTTAGCTTGCTGTCTTTAGCTTGCTGTATTTTAGCTTGCTGTCTTTAGCTTGATGTCATGGGGTGTCGTAGAGTGCCACGCTAGTACCACGCTGGCACGAACGCCCACTTCTTCTAACCAAAACGAGGCACCCGCCGTAACAGAGGCAGGGGATACGAGGAGGAGGAGTAATACTAATCACGCGCATGGATAAAAACAAGTATCGGAATCCGTTAGGAATTATAGTGTGGTGGAGCTTACTGTACTACCAGGTTACAGAGTAGTATTCCAACGTATCGCCCCCGTTATACAAAATAAAACTCTTCCTTTCCCAAGTAAAATGCGAGTAACTGGGTGGGTCAGCAATTTTCCCTGTTTCTTAGCCAATTAATACTACTGTGATTGTATTCACTAACAGCAGTACCTATATAATATAGCATATGGTCCATGCAGTACAATTTAGCCTATAATGTTTTGGGCCATAACGTTCGAACTACTACGAATAGGGCGATACTGCTACTATAGTCGTGGTCACCAGCGCCGAGCGAACAAATACGGTTTTGGCAACAAAAAATGTTCGCCTACACTAAAATCAAGTAAGTTACAGCTTGCCAAGGGCCAAGATCAGCTACTTTTCACAAAACCATGAATATCTCATCGGACTTGCGTTTTATATAAAAACGAAACCAAGTTCCGTCCGTAGAATGACGAGAGGGATCGTTTCCCCCCCTTTTTTTTTAGGTTGGCTGGGTGGCTTTTACGAACGAATGATCTGCGTGTAACGTCCCGGACACGGTTTTTGTCGGTTTTCTTCGTCAAAAGTTAAATTTTTTTCAAACGGGAAAAAGTTCCACTTTGCGATTTCACAAACCCATCGAAATCCGCCCTCAGATATAGCTTGTTAAAACAGCACACCTAATGGGAATGGAATCCCTCTTTTCAGGTATATTGGTCGTAAAGAGTCGAAGAACAAAAATAAAATAAAAATGAATCCATCTTCCCCTTCGCGAGGAGATGGGCGTTAAAAGAGTGTTTTTTGGAGTCATAACTATGCTCCCATCTCTAGAAAATGTGCACTGTCGAGGTCGATTTTTTTGGAATTCTTCAATTGCATGGACTAATAAACTTCGTAACACATCAGTACTACTTTAACAAACAGTAGGTGACATCCGGAGTACTACAGTAGAAATCAGCTGTATGCATACACTAACACGAATACTTCGATAGCCCTGTGGTAGGAGGTATCCGTACTACTGTGGGCGGCAGTACCTTGTAACAGTAAGTAGTAGACGTCACCTGTGAGGAGGGCGGAAACGGAGGAGAGGCACAGCTACGTAGAGCTACGTCGTAGAGGCAGCTTGGCTGGAGACCTGCTGTGGCCTTGCTCGGTGGAGCTAGAGGCTGGGGGCCTGATGTGGCGTTTAGGGTTGGTGTTTGGGCAGTTTCCTATTCTTCTGAGATGTGGTGCATTCTGGCAGATTCTTATATACTGCTGTACCTGCCGACGTCGCTACACATGTATTTACCGATTTCTAATCATTGTTTTCCTGCTCGAGTTCAGCACAAATGCTTCATTTAGTACGTAGTCGGTCGCCCCGGTATGGTCTAGAGGTACTCAACGCTATCTAATCAGTTATGTACCATGGAGTTCGAAGTCTCACGTGGGTCTGGAACTTATGTGAGTTTACTTTGCAAAAAAAATAAAGTAAACGGAGATAACTGCTGAGAGCGCCTTTAATAGTAGCGTGGTAGGAACAATTCGAGGCAGTCGACGGAGGGGGGGAAAGGCTGCAAGTCTTCTCGCGAAAAAATGCAAGGCAGAACCGGGTAGTGGGGGAGGAGGGAGAAGGAGCCTATTTGTGACCCACGGTATCGAGTTACGACTTTATGGGAGGAGAGAGAAAACAGAAGGCGAAGAAATAAATGGGATGGACAAAAAAAAAAAAGAAGAGCAGAGCGTATCACGTGATAAGCAGCTCCTTCAATAAGACCGGCAGATGCGCACACCTCAGGCAGTTCGCGCATAAAAGGCGAAACAACAATGTTCGCTATCATATGTACTGATAACAAACCCGACTAACTCGTCATTTAAAGGATACGTAGTTCGATGCTAGTATTATCTTACCATGAAGTACAGATACATTGCCCCACCCGACGTCAAACGCGCATCCGACTCGCAGGCAACTACCAATCGGAATATCCTGAGCTTACGATTGGAGTGACCTTCATAAAGGTGGTGCTAAAGGCATGTGTATGACACTGCTACGGTGGTACTGGACCTTGGCCAGGAGCACTTCGCTGAGCTCCGAACGGCACACCACAATATTCCTCCTACGGCTCATTGGTTTCCAGCGCCGACAACGCACCGACCATCTCATGTCGTACGCCAAGGCTCTCAAGAAGGCACAATGCGAGAGCGTTGAGACGACCATCCGCAAACGACGCCTCCTCTTTGCGGGGGGCGTACAGCGCACGACCAATGAGCGGCTGACCAGGCGGGTGATGTTTGGGACGATCGCCGGTGGGACGAACCCGGGCCTGGCCGACCAGAAAAAACTGGGCACAATGTCTAGCAGATGACCTCAGGGTTTTTCGAGCACAGAGGGCTCCACAGAAAGCTCCCCTTTACTGTTCGGAGCAGAGACGGTACTATGGCCGAGGGCGGCAAAAAAGAGGGGGGTGTGGTATCGGGGGGTTGGCGAGGCGGCGGACCATTTCATGGCGAGGTGGCACAGGGCCGAAGCGGAGAGGAGCTGGCTACGGCATACAGCTGAGGACGCCAAGAGAGGCGACCAGGAGAGGGGGGGGGGGAGGAGCGGCCGTACTGATACAGCTGTCGACGAATGCAGAAACGAATGATAGATCGTGTGGCCAGATATCGGCTCCACTAGTCCTTGAATTCTATTATTTGTTTCCTGTTGATGTGTTCACTGGGGGGGGGCGCGGCAGAGGTAGTATCGACTCTTGACACCGTTTTGTTTTTAGAGTGGGAATGAGATGGCAGAAGGTGTGACATGGTCCCCGTATCAGTTTTTATAGCAGAGACGGGAACTTGTTGTTACCATCGCCTTGAGCTTGCCTTGAGAACTATTTTTCTCTTTTCCTCTCTCGTGTCTTCTTTCTTGCTTTTTTTGCCTTGTTTCTCCCTTTGTTTCCACCCTATGCCGGTGTCTCTCTCTTTTTCGTGTTGCCTCGCTCGTGCAGCAGTTATCTGTTCCTCTTGGGCACGTGTGCTTTTCGTCTAGGGGCGCTTCTGGCGCTTCTGGCGCTTCTGTCTCCCTGCGTCATTTGTATTCTGTTTCATTTCAGAACTTGTTTTATTTTGTCTTTTTTGTTCTTATTTTTTGGTTCGGCTCGTGTCGCTGTGTTCTCGTACCCGATACGTTACGCATCTCACTTGCTTTACCCATTAATTTGCGTTTATTTTGTTTTGGTTTTTCTCTGTTTCACAGTCTGTGACCACAGAATTTGTATCTCTCTAGGATTGGGAATCAGGACAGGCACTGGGTGTACTGATGTGGTTGAGTAGAAAGAACGGGTTTAATGTGAAGACAACACCAACAACAACAATAACAACAACAACTGAAGTTTTGAACTACCTGGTGTATATTTGCAAGCTGTGTGTGCGATACTGCGATACTTCGATCGCGCTTGTTATTACTATTATATATAGCTGTACAGAATACACGAGTGGGTGTGTTACATATATCGCGTCTCGGGGCGGTATCCAGATCGATGTTGTACAGGTATCACATACGACTTGGAGTATTAATAGTAGAAGTTGTAGATACTATATGTTGAGTGCAGTGATCGGTGACTTTTCATACACTCGTATAATATGTAGTAGGTGGAAAGGAGAATCGATTTTATCTTCGATTGGCTGATTGTCCTGTCTGTGCTACTGCTGTACATTACACGTGTTGCCTTCACATTGCAGTAGTAGTAGCAAGTAGTAGTAGTACGTAGTAAACCGTTTTCTCCACCCAACAAAGACATTGATTGGTACACCCCGCGTCCGTCCTGATTCTTCATCCTAGAGAGATACCGGTACACAAAATACGGTCACAGACTGCTGCTGCTGTGAGACACAAAACCAGAGAATTCGCAAAAGAATCGAGGCAAGCCCATGAAAGGACAGCACTACAGTAGGTAACAAAACAAAACAAAACAAGGGAACAAGAACTGGGACCACGCACAAATAATACCACAACAGGGAGGAATTGGTTTTGTTGATGCCATTTTTGTCCGACTTTTCCCCCCCTATTATAGTGATATAGGCCCTCTCTGTGTCCTAGGCCGATGCGTACCTGAAGGCTTCCGTTGGCTAGGTTTAGCTATCGCAGCAAACCCCCCACCCCGGACGCTCTCGCCCTCGCTGCCGAGGTGTTTGCTTACTTACCCAGACGATTTACAGCCCCCACCCACTCCCCAAACTGGGCCCACTGCACTTTCCGCTGTGGCAAAACATAATGCCCCTCGTCGGCATTTTGGAACAAACTCCTCGGGCATCGAGATTGCGAATTTAACTCATCATCACAGCCACCCCACAGAACCAGTAGTTCGCCTACCAGGCAACGCAAGACGAGCATGGTTAAGGTTCCTCTCGGCCGAAGCTGGGGCTCGTATACCCACCGCTAGTCTAGACCGTTGTAGGTCCTGACAGGTTCAGGCCAACCCCGGAGTCGGGGCAGGCCAAAGCGAGGCTGTGTATCGTGAATCGCTTTAAAACAAGCAAGTGCGATCCCAACACCCAGTTCCTCAACCGCCCTCCCCCGGTGTCCAACACCTTAGAACGCTTCGTGCTCGGCGCAGGCAATGTCTGCTTGGTAGGTGAAAATAAACGACGTGCTCCGTCCCGTCATTGTAGGGATGCGAGGTCAATAATGGTAAAATATATGACTAAGGAAGCAACAAAAGAGAACCCCCCCCCCTTGTGCCAACCCCCTTAAAAAAGTAAGTGACGTACCTACCTGTTGTAAGAGGGAAACGCTATAATTTTATGTATCGTCAGCTAGGCAACTCGTCGATGTTAAGTCACAAAAAAACACCGCTATATAATACGCTGCTACGATTTCACTATCCTGGTCA
>MEHQ01004414.1:40599-76423 GCA_008828725.1 Saccharina japonica
GGGCACATCTGTGCCTCTACTTCCTCCTCCTCCCGGCTACTGGTATACCTCCTTCTTCTTTCTGGCAGGTCCAGGTCCCCTACACGAAATCGCAGTTTCAGCTTTTTCGCGAAGTCCATTGGGCCGTGCAGATACCTTTTCATTCCTATTCCTTCTCTCAACCCCCCGTACATCTCTAAGTGTTCTTCCCCTTCCACCTTCTTTCTCAGTGCTAGCCTTTCCCTTCTTTCTATCCTTTCTTTCACTTCTGTCTTGTATCCGCTAAATTTCTCTATGGCCAGCGTCTCTTTTTGGTTTCCTATTTCCTTCCATACTTTCTCGACTACGCTATCCCACCTTATTCCAGCTCGCCCTTTGGTTACTTTCTCCCATACAGCTTTATCGGCTATGGCTGGCAACCTCTTATTTGGCATGTTCTTTACTTTATATTGCCATTTCAACTTACGCACGTCTCTATTTGTCTTAAGTGGGTACATTCCCAGTTCTGCTCTCAATACTGTATTACTCGTCGTACTTGAGCATCCTAGTACTTTTTTAGCTGCTGTCATCTGTACTGTTTCCAGCTGTTTTACGAGCTTCGCGTTCCCTTCCCATACTTCTCCTGCATATTCTAGCTTTGGTACAATCACATTCATCAGTATACATCTCTTAATTCTAGTGTCAAGGTGCGAGTCTGTTAGGACTGCTTCCATCTTGCCTACGTGTGCCTTACCCTTGCCTATTATTTTATTTATGTGTGCATCCCAAGAGCAATCTTTTGAGATCTCTACGCCAAGGTACGTATACTGGTCTACGATCGGTAATTCATCTTCTCCCTACTTCCACTTATAAGTTACCGGACTCTCCTTATCTTCGTTACATACAACTACTGCGCATTTTGTTTTTTTGCAGAAACATGGTAGGCTGATTCATAGTTCTACTTGGTCAACCAACGAGTGGCTGACACATCGCTCATTCTTGAGACGAGGTTGTGAGGTTCAGCAGCAATGCGTCTTGCCTCTCTGTATATACGCAAGCCTGTCTTCAAGCGACCACCCACCCGTTGGGCCAACACCACGGCAACGTGTGTTTGGCACATATGCAAACCACGATGCACCTGGTAGTAGTGCACTGCCATTCGACTCGTACCCTTTCAGAAGTAAAATGTATACGTTCAAACATGGCATACGTACCAGGAAGGTTTTAACTGACGGAGCACTACGAGTATCGTGTAGCAGCGTGGGTCGTAGTTGCATTCGATGCGGGTCGACGAGAGAAAGAAAGGGCCGAAGTCTTCTCGAAATAGAAAAAAAACAAGGCACGATTCGTAGTGGGGAGGAAGGAGAAGCGCCTACTTTTTGTGACCCCCGGGTCTGAGCTACGACTAGGAAGGAGAGAGAAAGGAAGAGTGAAGACAATAACTGGGATGAAAAACATAACAACAAAACGTAATATTTCCGTTTGGTACATGGGTGATGGGGGGTTCGCGCGGGGAGCCATGGTCGGTGTGTGAATTTATGCGTACTTGTTCATGATCCAAAGCTGTCACCGCATGCAGCAGTTTGTCTTTACGTCGCCAGGTTATTCGTCGTATATACTTGTTTCGCTAACTGTTGAAAGGGTTGATGACCCGTCGAAAGCGACGCAGGAGCAATTGGTGCTGTTTCGGGCAAATGAGGGATTCGACTTTTGTTGCGACATTCCTCTAACTTAATACAGATTCCACAATTTAATATGCAGATATTTAACACAGACAAGTGCACAGGCCAGGTAACGCAAATTGAAAATCCGAGAAGAGACAGCATACTAGATGATACTTTTGCAGTATCTATCAAGCAAGAGAGCATTGAAACGGAGTTATTAGGTACTCCACGCTTGTAGTTGAATATAGTAGCAGGTTTGACTGTGTCACCTCCAGCGACAAGTCGTGTTAAGCAGCGCTAATTTGCTTCACAGCAGTAGCCTGTAGCTTTCCTATTCACGGATCGGCAGTGTATTTTCGCTTGTAGCGAGTAAGTCACAGCAGCACAAGGTGCTGCGGGACGACAAGCAGTGCTGCAGGTCGCATACCTAGTTACTACGTATACGATGCGGTACGGTGAAAGCGTCGCTTGACCGAATATTCAGAAACTTGGGAAATCTTAAAACTGTCGAAGAATACAGGCGAACGAGGGTCATGGGTCTTCGGATATTCATTTTGTTCGTGGGGTCTCTGTGTGTTTGGTTCATTTTAAGCTGTGACAATAGATGTACTCGCACACTCTCGCGCATCCTTATTATTGTCACCACCACGTACGCCGTCCTCTTGGATACCAACGGCAATCAATACACGCGGGCTTAGAGCCGGAATTTTAGCATCATCTCCCCAGGCTGTCGGTTAACTCGCCCGGCCGACAGTGCTTGCCCCCTGCGGGCTGTGTGATGTAACTCAGCAGCCGCACCAAACATACCTCATGCGGAGATTCCAATAATAGGTTATGAGCCTCGATTCGTGCAAGCACTGCAGAGCTTCGATCCATGAGGATCATCGAGTAAAGACTGCGACTTAGGCCTGAGCCACTGTGGCCGCAGGAGCTTCTTCACACAGCTGCTGGGATCATCGTCACCGTTTCGATGAAGCTACCCGAGAGTAAAACGTAATACTCTCCACAGAGCTACTACGATAATCGTCGTCCGTCTGGAACTGCTGCTGTGGCGGAGAATGACAAAAAACTACTTATCTACAGAGGTTCAAGAATCGCCATCATCTGCAGATTCTGCTGCCGCGAAGGACCCCGACGACTATCCACAGAGCTGCCAGATCGTCGTCGTCCGGAAGGGGTGCTACGAGGTACCAGGGTACTACAGTAGTACGAGTACTGTCTCACAGTTCAGGCTGAGCCATGAAAATTAAATTGATCTCGAAATACAGATTTCGAGAACGTGGCGGTCTACTTCGCAACTACTGCTGCTGCTGCAGTGCTGTTGCTACTGCTGGAGTAAGTTCGGCCGTGATAAGAACGCCCTTTGTTTGCGATAAGAACTGCTCTTGTTTGGGTTGCGTAGCGGTCCTCGAATTGATAGCCGATACAACCACGGCTGCTACCTACATAACGTACTTTGCTGCAATAGGGGAGCCTTCTTCCTGGATGGCCTGTCGCGGAACAAGACTGGTACGATCGCTGGGAGAAGCGTGTTCACGCGAGCAACGGCAGCATCAGCTGATCCCAACTGCACCATCTGCCAAAACTGCAACAGGGCGTGGCATCACAGGAGGAGCGGCCGTGCTGTGCCTGCTAAGGTCCAGGGGAAAAGCAGCTAGCCCGCGGGACTTAAACATGCTGGACCAGGGGGCTATACTGGGTAGACGGGGGGTGCCTTGTGCATAAGACGACCACCCATGATGACGCCGAGCGCCGTGTGGAAGAAGTCCGGCGTCCACAGACGGGGCACGGCGGCTGTGATCAGCGCTCACACCCGCCCCGATCTCACCTAAACTAAGTCGGGCATTGAGGCCAACGCCTGCTTCGACAAGAATTTCATATCAAAACTCGTGAAAAATGCAACAGGGACCGCCAGGGCATCATCGTCAGGAGGGGTCACCTCTACACGTGTTTGCCGGAAAGATGTTTCACGGGGTCGCTGCAACAATTATGTCTTGGGAATGGTGGAAGGAGAACTTGTACAACCACTCCATCACCGTTCGATAGGACTACCGGGGCTTTTGGAGTCGTCGCCACAGCAACGAGGGGTCGCCGGAATACCTTTCGAGGTCGGGCCCCCACATCATACTTTGGGATTGCCGGGGGAGAAAGTCTTATGGGATCGCAGCATCATCGATCGTTGAATACAGCTGCGGGACATCGCCTCTGGGGTCAATGGGCATCATAGGCTTTAGATATCTGCCGGGACATCGCAAATGGGGTCGCTGGACATCACTTTTGGACTGTGCCGCAACAATACGTCTAGGGTCGCTGAACATCATCGTCGTTTGGGACTGGGTGAGCATCGTTTCTGAAGCCGCTGTACCATCATTGTCTGGATCGCCAGGGAGGGCATCTGGTCGCACCAGCTATACGACAAAATTATTTTGGTTGTAGCACCATACGTCTTCTTTGTACGTGGGGGAGCGGGAACGTGGTAGGCTAGTTATTTCTCGGTCGCCAAACTGATCGTTGGAAATACTGTTTATTCTTGACATGCAGCTGTGAGGTTTAGCAGTATTACACCTCCCCTCACTCTAGCGCAAACCTGTTTCCAAATGCTATCTTTCTGCGGGCACTACACCGCCATGCATGGCCGTATGGATTGTGTTTCAGAAGCAACCTATGACAGGCACTACCGTTCGACTGGTACCCTTTCGGACGTAAACGAATCGGCTACAACAAGGGTAGTATTTGCTAAGCCAACGGAGTACAACCCGAGCGGCTATTTCTGCGCGGTACTCGTGTAATGGGACTCGATCGGGCTCCAAGGTCTGTTTGCGACATACGTGCGAGTTGCATGCTCGTCCATGCCCCCCACCCTGCAGTGGAATAGGCGTTTGCGTTTCCAGGGTATGCGTTGTAGGTGTTGCGCCAGATGTAGAGGGGCTGATCACCCGTCCGAAGTGAAGCAGGAACGATTGATGTTGCCTCCAAGATGCAAAGGGGCAATGAAGGTTACTAGAGATCATCGAGAACCGTTTCGAGAATAATACGTTGTTTGCTGCTGTAGAGATAATTTTATGTTTTTTTTTAATACTGCTGTGCGTACTTGCTTTAGAATCGGCCTTCTTCGTGGTAGCCATTGTTTGTTTGATCGCGTAGATGGCACTAACAAGTGGATAGTGCACGGGACGGTGCTAGCAGACTGGTAGGACACGCGAACAGACAATCCATATTCTACTAGCAGCTGGCCAGCAGTCGATGGGCCAGACGTACCGTGATGCTCCGACCAAGTGTCGAGAGTTGATCAATTCGAAAAGATACAGCGGATAGGTCGTAACACTTGCAGTAAGTCTCAAGTGAAAAAAAATGGGAAAAAAGTTATTGGATCATTTAGTTTGATATTAGTATATAGGTATACGTAGCGAGTTTGACTATTGTTGCCTCTATCGTCGTAAGTTTGACTATGTCCCCTCCATCGCGGGGTCGTGTTAAATATGGCATATTTGCCGCACAGCAGTAGTCAGCAGCCTACCGAGTCGTTGATCGGCAACATATCCGCCTGTAGAAGGTAGGCCAAAAGGGCACAAGGTGCTACGGCAGTACAGGCAGTGTGCAGTGTGTCAAATCCTGATTGAGTACATATGCGGCACAATCAAACTGTCGTTTCGTAAACGGTTCAACACCTCAAGAATACCAAGAAGGATGCCGACGAACGAGTGTCGAGGGGCTCATCGCGTTTGCCTTTTGGGTGTAGAGTCTCCGTGTTTGGTTTGGCTTTGAGCCCTGACGATCGTGCCCCTCGCAAACTCTCTGATCTCGTCTTCTCCCCATCTTGTCCTCTGACCTCTTGGGCACCACCGATAACCAGTTCAGCTAGCCTTGGAGCGCCAGGTGTTTCATCCTCTCTCTGGAGCTAGAACTCACGCAACCCTTACTGGCAGTGCGTACCTCCTGCTGGCTGTCTGGGATGACTCAGGAACCACACCACACGCCTCATAATGTGGAGATCTCGCACATGCCATGAAAGCTGATGGCAGCGCCATGAAAGTAGTCTATGGTAGTGTTTATCTTGTACGAGTTCACAGTAGTTGGTGTATGGACAAAATATGTAACAAGTTGAATTCTCCTTGTATAAGGCATCTACTTGAAGAAACAAGACTTCCTGTCGTGAATTCAAGTCAGTAGTTGCAACGCTGTTATTCAACGCGGTATCGCGACCCGTGCAGCTACAGGCTCAACTGCAGCTGATACTATCCGAGGACCTAATAGGTACATAAAGCCACTTGCAGTCTCTGCTGAATAATGAAATACGGCAATGGGCTGTGTTGCTGCTGACTACCAGGTACTTGATAAAAAAACGCAGCATTGGATTGATCACGAGCTACTGTAGATCGCTTAGATCCTATGCTTGCCGTTGTGAGGTGTTGTGCACACGAGCCGTATCGGACAGACCTCACCCGGCAAACACGCGCGTAAGAGCTGTACTGTACATATCCCACCTGGCGCATGAAGCACGATCTATATACTGTAGACCCGAAGAAAGCCTTAAATATTTACCGCAGATCGTGTATGTCAGGGATCTATCCGTCCCGAACATAGCATGATCTAGTTTTTGCAGACCATTTATTTCAGGGGCATATACGACCCCGAAATACCTTATAATACTATACTTCTACGCCGCTGTTCGTAGCCAGATAGATACTGACGAGGGGGTATATCCGATCTGCTCGGTGTTGTTCAAAGTAACGTGCAGTGTACGGAGTGTCCCTTTGCCCCTCCTACGGGAACATGAGGGCCCGCCTGACCTCCTCCTGTCTGGCCGTGATGCCGACCTGTGCCCCTGTTTGCGCTGCGGCCTCCATCTTTGCGACAACCTGTTCGTTTCCGTTTCGACAGTTACGGCACGCACGTACACACACACAGATATGTTTTCAGCCAAGTCAGGGCTTTGAGAAATTCGTTTGAGATATTCCGCATCGATCAGTACTCGGCAACAGACGTCTTTGCGCGTGTGGTGACGGCCGACGTGTACGTAGAATGATGCATGTCGAGGCTCGTAACCTTTTGGGATACCGTATTTTGCTGCATACAGCCTGCTCGCTTCCGTTTCGACAGTTTAGGAATGCACGGAAACACACATATATATGTTTAGTTAAGTCAGGGCTTTGAGAAATCCTTTTGTGAGATGCCGCATCGATCAGTACTCAGCGACAGACGTCTTTGCGCGTGCGGTGACGGTTGACGTGTACCTGGTACGTAGAATCATGCATGTCGAGGCTCATAACCTATAGAGATAAAACAATTGCAACAACCTGATCGTTGCCGTTTTGACAGCGAAGAACACGCAGACACAGACACAGACTCTATACGTAGGCTTACATACGTTATGCTCGTAATCCATACTTCGGCAAATTGGGCGTCATTAAGAACACCATACTAGTAGCATAATCTTACATGTGCAAACAATGTATAATACACGTCCCACTCGGCAAGCACGTGTGTGCCAGAGTCGGGTCATGCAGATCCCACCCGGGAAACCTGATCTACTAACTGTAGATCGTTTGCAGATAATAATTTTCGAAGTAGATCACGGATGTCAGCTCTTCGCTAAAAGTCTACATCAGAACAATAATAGGGATCCGATCTGCCTGATGTGTGCAGTATTAATAGTATATAACAGCAGCAGTAGTAGTAGTAGCAGTAGTAGCAGTAGTAGCAGTAGTAGTAGTGTAGTACAGTAGTAGCAGTAGTAGCAGTAATAGTAGCAATAGCAAGTGGTAGTAGTAGTAATGCTTAGCGGGGAGGGCTTGGCCCTCGGCAGGAGGGGGCAGGGGAATGGCAGGAGGAAAGTGACGGAACTTCGAGCCTCAGTACGGTGCAGGGGGTGCTTTTGCGCCCAACAACTTTTCTGTAGCCGCGGAGAATCTTATCCAGCCGGGGTTTGTGCGAGCTTACGTGTCATACGGTATGCTGCTACAACAGATGTACAGATGATTTTTGTTGCTGTTCGTAACATATGAATGCAGTAGTGTGTAACGAGTATGGCTACTTCGGCACTAAAATATGATATGTATGCATACAGAGTGCTGCTGCGACGGTTGCTGTGCTGTTGCTGCTATTGCTGCTGTTGCTGTTGCTGCTCCTTGCTGCAGCTGCTCGCCTTCGTGCACCTGCCACCCGAACTGTTCTTTATACGAACAGTACTATCACTACTACTATTACACTGTCAATGGTTTTTAATACGAACGTACATACTTTATAGTGCACTCGTTGGCAGTGCAGTCGCTTTGTGCGCCCTCTAGGCTTACTTATCTATGACTATACCTCTCATCCATAATAGCCATTGCGGGTATGCGCGGAGCCGCAGGGGCATCAGCCCGCCGCGGCAAAGCCTTTCTTGTATACATATTTATATTTACAGTATACATCATTCCGTTGTATGAAATGCAAACCAATTTGTATTTGTCACGAATCCACGCGAGTGACATCAAAAACCGACTTCATTGTTTTATCGAAACTCTCACGAGAGAGTATTGCTTTTTTTGCTGTATACTACTACAGCAGTAGTAGCTGCATACACCACTGTTTTGTCAGCATGGCACAAATCGCTAAGTGAATGTACCATACCAGATGTGTGTGATATCCCATGCGACTTGCCTGAGCGCTGCTGTAGAGCGCGTCGACATGCCACCGCATTAGGGTAACACATATTTCCAGGTGAACAACCGCGTGCGTGTACTCGGAGGACCAAAGTAAATAGGACCAAATATTGTTGGTAAAAATAGGGAAATGTACAGGTTTTTGTTTGTACTGTACAGTAGCTTCTATTTACTATAGTGTCCTGTAATATTAGTATATTCAATTAGTTTTCACCTTTGAGGGACGCGTTTTAATTAATTCGTACTAACTCAAGACCTTAATTATGTTTCACCTGCTGTACGAAAGACACGACATAACGACATACATACTACTGTAAGTTTATGTGTGTACAGAGTTTCACGTGTTTTTTGTGCCATGATTCGTGACGCGCAGGCCTGATTATAAAGGTCTCTCGTCAAAAGTGAAAACCTGTTTACAGTACTACTGTATGTAGTATATATTTTCTTGATGCTTTTTGTTCGTCTCTTTTTCTGGGAACGAATGAAAAGCACATGCAAGCTTTTGTGTGATACTTCGATCGTGAGTGATCGACGCTGAAGCTCATCACGATGCTTCACAGCAGTTTTTTAGTGTCGGATGTGCAACAATAATAACACGATAACAATGCGGGCATTACTAACTGGAATACTGGTACCAGGCATGCATATAGTGTTAGAAGACTGGATGAGACACAGAGTATCCCCCTGCAGGTCTGTCTGTTAAGCACGCCCTGGGTGTCACTCCCCTTTCACGTAGAGTCAAGTGTGAGGAGGTTAGGGATAGAAGAAGAAGAGAAGTTTTATTCCTTTTCCCACGATGAAGACTGAAAGGACAGGGGAAGGCCACCTGGGAACCCCCCCTGGTTCCCATCTGAGATACGCCTTCCAAGTAATACCAATACGATCCAAATACCTGATACCAGGTATTTACCAACGTTTTCACATAATTCCAACAGTACCATAATACAAGCGTATATAGGAGAAAAGCGGCCTATTATTCCCAGAGCCGTAATGACATCTGGCCCAGAAGGGCATCATTGTCAAGGGCGCGCGCGGATTTGAATCCCAGACACCCCACTAACCCCCCCCCCCCTATATCGGAGGGGAAAACCGGACCGTTGTGATCCCAGGAAACCATTAGTCATTTTTTTTTTTAATAGCCCCCCCCGACCAGCGAAAACAAAATAGGGGGAGTCTCTAAAACCAAGTGAAAAATGAACAAAAAACGAAGAAAAACAAATGGTTTCGCTCATTTCGTCCTGTGATCCCATCGATCCGTTTTTTTTTTTTTTTTGATCTTCCTAGGAGTGAGAGGTCGGTTTATCTTTTTGTCGCATGCCCATTGTCCTTCTATTCTTATAATTACCCGAATATGAATGCCATCCAAGTAATACGAAAATCGACCAATTACCTATGTTGAGGTAATTGCCCGCATTCTAAGTCCATACTATTACAATATACATATATATATAACACCACCGAACAAAGTGCCACATGAACGAGGTTCAACGTGTTCATGACCCCCAATCATTATTATTGTCCTTGCCATCCGGCAACCTATAGCAGGAACTTCAACGTAAAACCCAACGGACTAATGCCTTGACAAATGGCGTCGTCGGCAGGACATGACTTGTAGTGGTCGTGAGTTCGAATCTCACGACAACCATGAAAACGCGTTTTAACCCTTTCAGAACTGCACAAGTTATATAACACTCATTCCAAGTAGTTTGTCTCCAAAAATGGGGGGGCCGGTTCTCAAGGGGTTTAAGACAACAAGCGTAATATTTCTTACGTAAAGTACAAAAAATAAATATATGCGAATTTCCTCATGCCAGTACGTAGCCCAACGTAATGCCTCAACATACCATATCATACCTATTATGAGTGTATGAATGTATGAGTGTATGAGTGACCAAGTTATCGACGTTGAAGCTCATGCAGCACATTAAATATATTATTATATACCCATACATATATGAATAATACAGCAGTATACAGTTCCGGCATCTTATTCCAATGGTTGTTTTGTTTTCCTTCTCATCCCCATCTATTTTATTCGACCCCCCCCCTTTCGCAACACAGATCTGGGGTCACATAGCTGTCTCCCCCCCCCCCCCCCCTATTATCCACCACAGTCCACGCCTTTTGGACTTTAGTATCGCGAGTAGCGCTCGGCACCCCCTTCCCTCGTCGACTATTCGTAGCGTCGAATTGTGCTTTTCCCTATTTTACCTAATACGGGGTGGGCTAATATAGTAAATAGGACCTACGGTACATACAAACACCTATATATTTACCGATTTTTACTAACAATATTTGGTCCTATTTACTATGGTCCTCCGTAATAGGTGTCTCGCGAGAAACAAAAACTCCAGAATAGACGGGATAGGCATAATAAGTCGACGCGCGTCGACGAGAGGTACAGTAAGAAAGTGCTGAAACCTTCTCGCGATATAAGTGGATGGAGCCACGTGCCGTAGCGGGGAGGGGGGGGGAGAAGAGTTTATATACTCAGTGAAACCCCCGTCTGAGTTACGACTACTATTACGGAGGACCATATAGTAAATTGGACCAAATTCGTTTAGTAAAAATAGGGAAATGTGTAGTTTTTTTGTGTGGACCGTAGGTTCTGTTTACTATCCCCCCCCCCCCGCAATGGTTGGAGAAGGTATTAAATCGGATGGAGAAAGAACGAAACTACGCAGAATCGACCCCGTGACATCAACGCTACTACTACTACTACTACTTGTATTACGGAGGACCATAGTAAATAGGACCTATCGTATACTCAAAAACCTATATATTTACCTATTTTTACTAACAAGATTTGGTCCTATGTACTATGGTCCCCCGTAATAGTAGTATATACAGCACAGGACACCTATTACGGGGGACCATAGTTAACAGGATCAAATATTGTTAGTAAAAAGAGGTGAATGTATAGGTTTTTGTGTATACCGTAGGTCCTATTTACTACATTAGCCCACCCCGTAACAAATAAGAAAACGAGCAACAAGAAAGGCAGGCTGAGATGTTTTGCAGAAAAAAAAAATAGGGAGTCGTTACATTGAAGTAAGCGTAGAAATAGGAAATGTATAGTTTTTTCTTAAATAGGACCAAATTCGGTTAGTAAAAATAGGGAAATGTATAGGTTTTTGTGGGTACCGTAGGTCCTATTTACTACATTAGCCCACCCCGTAAAATAATAAGAAAACGAGCAACAAGAAAGGCAGGCTGAGATGTTTTGCAGAACAAAAAAATAGGGAGTCGTTACATTGAAGTAAGCGTAGAACGCATCCATTCTCAAACAAGAAAATCCAGCCTGGATCATGGTTCCTGTTTCTTACTACAGTAGGTGTCCCGCACTGTTTTTATATAGATGCACAACGTCAAGTACCTACGTACTGATTGACCTTTTTTTTTTCACCACTCTGCCCACATTTCCCCAACTATAATTCCAAGTGTACCGTAGATTGTCCTCGAAGCGATCAAAGGGATGATAACAGCAATCGTGCTCCATCCACTTTGTCTGTTCTTGTCACATGCTGGCTATCCGACAATAAGCAGCACAAACAAAACTCGAGCCGGAAGGATGTATGTACGGAACGGAGTCTAGATTTTATACGGAGAACTCTTCTTTAAGCTTCCGTGCGGTTTTCTTCTTTCGGAGTGCTTCGGAGTGATCAATGTTGAAGCTTATTCATGCTGCATAGTATTTTCGGATGGCAAGGATATTAATAATACTGATGATAATAAGCAGCACAAACTACATGTACAGTAGTATGTTTTGATGCCGGTCGCTCATGAATAGCAGGTATAACTGCAGAACGGAGAATAATCCTATAGGGGAGAACGAACACAACGATTTTTCTTTCTGGAAGGGGACAGCGACTTTTCTCTTATTGGAGGACACAACGACTTCTCTCACCATTATCACTAGTCTTTTTATGTTTTGCTCGTTAAAACCAAGGCCATTCACGGTGTAGCGCCGGAACCGCGATGCGGCTTTCTAGGGCCAGAATCCTATACCCTGGTAAACCGCAGTACCTAGTACCAGGTATATGATAATCGTACGGTGTGGCCTGTGTGCGGATTTGCGCATGTTGTTTTTCATGTGTACGATGCGGTGCGATTAAAAAACTCGGGCGGTACGGTGCGGTGCGGCTCGGTTTTAACCGGTTTTAACGGGTACCGCACCGCAAGGAAAAAAAACACCCCATGAAACGCCATGGTTAAAACAAACCAGGTATATATATCACCTTGGGGTAAACTCGAGCGCGCTATTATTTACTTCGTATATACGAAGTACTACAGAAATAGTAATAGTAAGCATGTAGTGGCTTCGTGCAACAGAAGATCGTGCTTTAAGCTGTGTCAACTGTTCGTTGTGGCAATAAAAACGTACATATCTGTGCATCGTTGAAGTTGTGGAAGCTCATGCCACACGTTGTCGGATGCCAAGGATATTAATCACAGTAAATTGAACTGTACCAGTCCATTATTTTGCCACCACTCGTGTGAAAAAAAAAGTGATTTCACGAATACTAAAAAATAGAGGAAATTGTTTATGATGATACTTCAGCAGTCCGTTAAAAAGCACCAGGTAAGTATAGAGAAAACGAGTCTACGTACAATTTTATGTACGAGTACCTACTGCACCGTTGATATTACGGGCGACCATACAGAGTATATAGGGCCTACGGTACATGCAAAAATACATTTCTACCTATTTTTACAAGCAATAGTTGGTCCTATTTACTAGTGTAGTATTTACTATGCCCCCCCCGTAAGAGCACGACTGATTGTGTTTGCTACCCGGCAATGCGCAGCATGAGCTTCAGCGTTGATCACCCAGAAAACAGTAACATTCCCCGATAGAGGAACACCAAGGGAAAACCAAGCTAAGAAACCCGCTGGGCTGCAGTACATTATTGGACTACAATAGCCTATTGGACTACAGTAGCCTATTGTACTACAGTAGACTACTGGACTACAATAGCCTATTGAACTACAGAGAGGTTCAGGTTACGATTGCTATGGCAGTAGCTTCAACGTTGATCACTCATAAAACATTAACTTTCCCCGAAAAAAGAAAAACAACAACAACAACAACAATAAAAGGTGTGCAGCTAGTAGTGGCGTCGTGCAACACAGAAGGGTGCGTTATGGGTTGAATCATTTGCTGGAGGGGCGGATTTGTTTGGTATTCAAAATTAATAGTACTTCGACTAACTTTTACATTTTCTGCCTCGACTCGCGTGGTAAATCACACGACTATTCGCGGATTGAAGTACCACTACTTTCCTTTTTGTTAGCATGCTTTTTTTTGCGTTTTGCGCGTTGAAACAAAACAAAAAACGATCTTCTTCCAGAACGACAAAAATAGTGGGGATGGAGACCCTGGAAGCGGCGTTTAGTAGCATCCGAGGGCAATAGGGTAGACGAGAGTGTGGCAAAAAAACGGTGCCATGTGTGTATCTCACCTTGGTCAGGCGTCGAATGGCGTCCCTGTCCTGCGGGTCAGCCTGAATGGCTAAGCGGTAGCATTTTTCCGCACCAAGCAAGTCCATTTCCACCTAAAACAATAGGACAAACAGAGGAGGCAAAGCCAAGGTCAACCCGGAAGTAGGCAACTATTCAGGGATGATTGGTAAGTATATGTGAATGGTATGTTCGAAATAAGTTGAAGAGCTCCACGTTGTCAGATGGCAAATGAACTAACAATAAAAATATAGTAGATGAATGTCAACCCGGAAGTATATACAGAGAGGAGTAGACTTCGTGCAGAGGGCTCTTCTTGTCACTGCAGTTTTCTTCTTTCGTCGAGGTGCTTATGAGTGACAAACCTTGAAGCTCATGCCACTTACACATTGTTGACGATGGCAAGGATAATGATAACAATAAGTGGGACAGATAAAGCGGGATCCATTAAACAACAACAATCAATCGGACCCTCTCACACACAGCTGCCGTTTTCACTGTGCCTTATTCATATGAGCTAAAGGGCTTGGAATTATGATTCTTACGGCGATCTTGACCTTTAAACTAACGTCAACCTTAACCTTTTTAGTTAGCATCAACCTTAAACCTTTTAGTCAACATCAGCCTTAACCTTTTAATTTTCATCAATCTTAACCTTTCAATTCTCATCGACCTGTACCTTTTAATTAACACCAACCTTAAACTTTGGAATTAACATCAACCTTAAACTTTGGAAGTGATATCAACCTTGAACCTTTTAACTAACATAACACCAACCTTAACCTTTTAATTAACAACAACCTTAAGTATTTAAGTGACATCAACCTTAACATTTTTAACTAACATAAACCTTAAACCTTTAGTCAGCATCAGCCTTAACCTTTTGATTAACGTCGACCTTAACCTTTTAGTTAACATCAACCTTAACCTTTTAATTAACAAGCTTAACCTTTTAATTAACACCAACCTTAAACTTTGGAATTCACATCAACCTTGAACTTTGGGAGTGATATCAACCTTAAACCTTTTAGTAAACATCAGCCTTAACCTTTCAATTAACATCGACCTTAACCTTTTATTTATCACCACCCTTAACATTTTAATTAACATCAACCTTGAACCTTTTAGTCAACTTCAGCCTTAACCTATTTGATTTACATCAACCTTGAACCTTTTAGTCAGCATCAGCCTTAACCTTTTAATTAGCATCGACCTTAACCTTTTAGTTAACACCAACCTTAACCTTTTAATTAACATCAACCTTAACCTTTTTATTAACACCAACCTTAAACCATGGAATTAACATAACATCAACCTTAATATATTAATTATCATCGATCTTCAACATTTAAATTAACACCAACCTTAACCTTATAATTAACTGAGACCTCACCCAAACAAAAATGGTTTTTGATTCAAACCGAAACGAAAAGTGCAACGAAAAATCGTGTGAAGACAGACACCTACGATTAAAAACGATAAGAGGCACATGCAGCATCTGCCTTACAAAGCGTACACCTTAGTAAAGCATATACTTTGTAAGGGGCATGCACTTTCTATGGCATCCGCCTTACGATGTGCTTTAAAAGGCATATGCCTCATACTTTATAAGTCCCATGCCTTTCAAGGTATGTGCTTTATAAGGGCACACATGTGATGCATGCCACGATAAAGGTGCACCATGTATGTGTGTTTTCTCGGCTCATCGCTCGAGGAGGTCTATATTAATAGTAAGCCGCCTGCCTTTGGAGGAAACTAAAGTGTTACTCGATGAACAATCCCATGACCTAACGATACACTCGAAAAATATTGCACCAAGCAAAGCATGAAATTTCGACGATGTGGGGTTTTAAGGATTCCCGTCAACCCGAAAAACTTTTCAGCCTAAACGTGCCACCTCTATCGTAGCAGTCCTCATTATGTCCTAGATAAGGCATGTGCTTTATAAGGCATGTATGTGCCTTACAAAGCATGTGCCTTTAGCACGTGCCACGTGCCTTACAAGGCATGCGCCTTATTGGGTAGAGAGCCCCGGCAGTCAAAACATGCTATATAATGTACCCCTATCGTAATGTTCCCCCAAGATTCTATTGATATTACCGCCGATAATTCATGTTTACCCCTGCCCAGCCCCCCCGCAAGGGCTCAGTCTTCTCTCCCTCTCTCTCCCAGACACTTCCGAAGAAGAAGCATCGACCAACTTTTTCCCGCAGTCCAGGTAGCAACATCACTACCGGTACGTACTGACCTTCTCTAGGACCCAGCCCAGGTTGTACTGGGCCATGCCATGGGCGGGGTCGCACGTTACCGCGTCGCGGTACTGCTTCTCCGCCTCCACGAGGTCGCTCTTCTGGTGCTGCAGTAGGCATCCCAGGTTGTAGTGGGCGTCGGCAGACCGCCACTGGAGGTTGATGGCCTCGCGATAGTGCTCCTCGGCGGCTTCAAAGTTCTTGAAGAGCGCAGAAAAAATAGGTGGAGGGGAACAGGAAAAAGAACAAGACACAAGAAAATAATAAGGACAGGGACAAGGACAAGGACAAGGACAAGGACAAGGACAAGGACAAGGACAAGGACAAGGACAAGGACAAGGACAAGGACAAGGACAAGAACAAGAACAAGGACAAGACAAGACCAAGAACAAGAACAAGAACAAGAACAAGAACAAGAACAAGAACAAGAACAAGAACAAGAACAAGAACAAGAACGAGAACAAGAACAAGAACAAGAACAAGAACAAGAACAAGAACAAGAACAAGAACAAGAACAAGAACAAGAACAAGAACAAGAACAAGAACAAGAACAAGAACAAGAACAAGAACAAGCACAAGAACACGAACAAATACAAGAACAAAAGCACGGATCATACAGATCATACAGATTATACAGGTCATACATATCATACAGAACATGCAGATCATACAGATCATACGGATCATACAGCTCATACTGATCATACAGGTCATACAGATCATTCAGATCACACAGATCATACAGATCACATTATTGCGCCGAGATATCATTTTGTAAATCATGAAGTAAGCATCGATGGCCCGTTCGACGTGATTCTATTACCCTTGCGAGCGAGAGAGCGAGAGGGTGAGATAGAGAGAGTGACAAGTTAGCCCTGCTTGCTTCCCGAGAGGTATTTTTTTACACCCTTCCCCTTCTCTCGCCCGACCCGACGAATTTTTATCACCCGTATAGATGGTTCTCTATCATACCGCTACTACTATTGTCGAATGAAATAATTGATTGATAAGCACATATGTGAATGGTATGATTGAACTTAGAGCTGCCCCTTGTCAGAAGGGAAAACATAATAGAAATTAAATTTAAAAAAAAATGTGAAAAGAAAACAGCACGAGCAAAACAAATTTCCCAACGCAGATATCGAAAAATAAAACGTCTTTCCTGCGCCCCGCACCCCTTTTCGAAAATTCAATTGTATTCCTCTTCTACATGTACGGTTTGCCGATGCCCCCCCCCCGCCACGGACTATTCCCTTACTCTTGCGAGGGAGAGGGAAAGGGAGAGCGGGAAATCGATATGATTTACCCTGACAGAAAATGCCCCCCCCCCCCGCCCCGAATAGACGAAGTTATCGTCCGTAGTCATTCCTTTATCTGCCGCGCAATGACATTTTTTGCGTTGACGAATGGCGAACAGACATGAAAAGCAAAGTTTGAAACAATTGAAAGTATAAGGAGGCCCCAACAACAGTATATACCTACCACTCTCTCCCTGAATATAAGAAAACGTTTGTATACTAACATCAAGTAAAAACGGTGCTTGTATTTCGGCCCAGGGTGGTACATATTTTCCCCGCCCGTGTGTGCGCCACCTTCGAAGAATGTTCTTTTTCTTTATCTATTTCTCAACGCCCCCCCCCCCCCCCCCCCCCCCCCCCCCCCCCCCCCCCCCCCCCCCCCGGAAAGTTGTCGTATCCGCAGTAAATTGTTTGTTTTTTCCAGGTAGCTAGCTGGAAAACTTGGCATACATTGATGTTTCATGTGAGTTCTACCCGCCGCGGTCCTTCCTTGGCGATTCAGATCGTGGCGGAAAAAACAAAGGCGATACATGTCGTTTCCGAAGTCACTATAATACGTACTTGTATATACCACCATGGATGGTGTGCTCTGCGTTGCTCTAAGAATGTTGAAGGGGGCGCGTAGTGCATGCGGCCGTTGGACCCCCGGGTCAAAGCTCTCCGTAGACCCCTCGGTAGGGTTATCGTCCGCAATGTTTTCTCCAGCTAGAGAATGGACTGGCGTACGTACGACATAATAAACAGTTTTGTGTTTCCCACCCTCCTTTCCCCCCCGCCCAGCCCCCGCCATGGCCGAACAAAGTCTCCAACAAAAAGCGTTGAAAAAAGTGGTTATAACGTACATACACTACGGCACCGACTCTGCTCCACTCTGGTCGGAAGGAGAGTTGTTACGTGCGCGAGGTTCATCATTTTCTTGCTGTTGTTGTCTTGGTGCATTTTTATCGTCCGCGAGGGGGTGTTTCTCTCCCCACCTACCTGCGGAGGGGACTAACGTACCGTGTGTTAACGTGTCGTAATACCAACGGACAGTAGTAGTAGTTTCCGTTCCACCACCCACCTCCACATGTTTACATGGTTCCTTTTTTTCTGCGCGGAATAATAATACCCTAAAACACAACGGTGCAAGAGAAGAAGCAGTGACTTTGATAACACAGACAGACGCCTGCTCGACTCTGCGGAGTTTTTTATTACGCAGGTCCAATACTTGCTTTTGTCCCGGTACATTTACCTCCCGCAATTGTGTGTCTCCAGCTGGGCGATGAAACATTTACAAACACTTTTTTTCTTTTAATGGTTTCACCCCATGGTTCCTTTTTTTCTTTTTGCGGAATATACCCACTCCACCCACCCACCCACCCGCCTGTAACAACCTCATTTTTTTTTTTTTTTTCGCGGGGATAAACAAAATAAAAAAGGTTCCGAAGTTGAACCTCCGCTTATTATTGCCTTTGGGTCTATTTTTTGGCTACGTAATATGCATACTGTACCGAGAAAAAGAGTAATACTAACAATGCAGTCAGTCGTTGACGACCCCCCCTCTCTATCCTGTTCAGCTTCTGCGAGCCTATGTCGCGTAGATAAAGGGCTTCGACCCGACAGAGAGAAGTTCCTCCTTCCTCCTCCTCCTCCTCTTCCTTCTCCACAGTTGTTTCTCCAACTGGACTGGAGACTGGCATACATACTTTTAAATAAAAAAATGGTGTGTTTCACCCGATTCTTCCATTTACTACGAGTACTACTGTGGAATAAATCCACACCGAAACAAAAACGAGTCGAAAAACAAACTATTGCACCACACCATTGTTCGTTATTTTTCAATGCTGAGCAACAATTATTTGTTGTTGTTTTTTGCACTGGTCGTCAACAACAATGCCAACAACATCAACAACAACAACACCTCTAATCTGCGGAATTATTGAGCGGGGGGCTTCGACCCGGCCGGTTCAACCCCTTAAGAACCGATCGCCCGTTTGTGGGGACAAACTACTTGTAATTAGTGTGGGGTAATGGTTTCAGTTCTGAATGGGTTAACGTCCCCACAGCGGTTTTCTCCGGCTGTTGTATGTAGACTTGGCATACGTAACTGTAACTTTTGTTGTTGTTGTTGTTGTTGTTGTTGTTGTTGTTGTTGTTGTTGTTGCGGTTGTTTGTCATCCTACAGTGTGTGTCTAGGCGGCACAAGCTTCAGCGCTGATCACTCAGAAACATAAAACGTTTCCCGAAAAAAAAAGAAATTCGACGGAAATTAAAACACAAGGATATCTATTTAACTACATACAGTAGCCTACTGGACTACAGTAGCCTATTGGACTACAGTATCCTGTCGGACTACAGTATACTAATGTACTACAAGCAGCAGCCCTTTGGACTACAGGTAGCTTCAACGTTGATCACTCATACCCATTTCCCCCCAACGAACGACGACAGACAGCAAAACGAAAAGGGAACCTCTATCATATATATGCACAAAGTCTAACCTCTATCGACTCCATCAACAAAAAAAAAATTACTGCCCTTGTTCCTATCATACCTTCTCGCATTCCATATTTATTTAGCGGAATAAACACTGAAACAAACGAAAAACGTTAAAAAAAATAAATGACCGCATGTGACATATAACGCGTTACAGTAGTAGCGTACTATGTTTCATTTCGAGAACAAAATATTCGAGAATTTTGCAGTTGTCAACGCCTCCTCCTTGGACAGGCTGTTTCTGCTGTTTCTGGCTTCGACCCTCGGCCAATTTAACAATTTATCGTCCTCAACGTCTTTTCCACGTGGTGAGTGGCATACATAAAATGTTGTGGTCCCCCCCCCCCATGGTTCATTGTTTTGTTTTTGTTTTTGTTCGGAATACAAAAACTTTGCAAAATAATCGTTGCCAAATAGAAGTGTCTCACTCGTATATAGGTATTGTACCGCCGCCTATACATACATGTATTTTGTTCTGATATTTTACATGCAATAAATAGTTACACCGAGAATATTCTACAATGTGAATAGCAGAGTCACATTTCGAACATGCGTAAGGTTGACTTGCTTCGTCTGAACGACAAAATATTATCATGCGCAGATATTTCTCCAAATCTGGAGACTTGTCATACATTGATAAATATGTACTGCAGCTGCTGTGCGTGTTTCCACTCGCCGATCCCCATATAGCTCCTACTATTCATTGGTAGTCGGGGAAGAAACGCTGAACGAAGGTTCCAAAAAGTGACTCCGTACAGATAATAATACTGCCATTTACTTTTTTTAACCGACACTAACTATACTATTAATAGTCGATAAACATGTACAAAGTCAGTAGTAGCCTCGTCAACGTCTCTAAAACATCCGGAGTTATTAACGTGCAAGGTTTATTTTGTCACTTGCTTTCTCCCCCCCCCCCCCCCCCCCCCCCCCCCCCCCCCCCCCCCCCCCCCCCCCCCCCCCCCCCCCCCCGCGCTCAAGTGCTCCCTCCGCAGTAGAGGCAGCAGCAGCAACGAACAGCTGTTTCTCCGACTGCAGACAAGGCTGACATATTCGTACCAATGCTTTTTTTTTTGTTTTTTTTTTGTGTTTCCACCTCCCATGGTTATTCCTTTTCGTTGAGCAATTTACGTATTAACACCTTGGGAGGAAAAAAGGAAAAAACATACACATTCCGAAGTGACCACTTCTTTTTTCATGTGGTGCTGGCTGGCTATATACGCAACATAGAGTAGGAGTATACACCGAGAATATATATGAATAATCGACGCCCGTTGGCGATTGACTGAATATGTTTTTCGAATGTTCTCGGGATATGCGCCTATTTTTGACGGAATCAAGCTATGGACCATACATAGGTATTTTAGAACTGCAGTCCCGTTATGGGGACAAACCACTCTTAATTCTAAGTAATGTGTCCCCAAAACGGGACTGCAGTTCTAAAAGGGTTAAGCAGGAATCAGGTACGGAAGGGAACAAGACTTTGTGCATAGATCGGTTTTTCTTTGTTGTTTTGGTTTCCCTCTGTTTTCTGTTGTTCTGTCTGGGAATGTTTCGGAGTGATCAACGTTGAAGCTACTGTAATCCAATAGTCTACTGTAGTCCAGTAGTCTACTGTAGTTCAATAGTCTACTGTAGTCCAGCAGTATGCTGTAGTCCAATAGTGTACCACTATTGTCCAATAGTGTACCACTGTAGCCCATGTAGTCTAATAGGTTTCCTTGCCTAGTTTTCCGTTGGTTTCCTCTATTCTGGTCATATTTTTGAGTAATCAACGTTGAAGCTACTGTAGTCCAGTAGGCTACTGTATTCCAATAGGCTACTGTGGTCCAATAGTCCACTGTAGCCCAATAGGTTTCCTTGCTTGGTTTTCCCTTGGTGGTCTTCTTTCGGGGAATATTAATATTTATGAGTAATAACATTGAAGCTGTTGTAGTCTAATGGGTTACTGAAGTCCAATAGGCTTCGTACTGAAGTCCAATAGGCTACTTTCGTTCAATAGGCTACTGTGGTCCCGTAGTCTACTGTAGCCCAATAGGTATCCTTGCTTAGTTGCCCTTGGTGTTCTTTCTGGGAATGCTTATGAGTGATCAACGTTGAAGCTACTGTAGTCCAACAGGCTACTGCACTCCCATAGTATACTGTAGTCCAATAGTCTACTGTAGCCCAATAGGATACCGTAATCTAATGGGCTACTGTAGACCAATAGTCTACTTGTAGCCCAATCGTTCACTGTAGCCCAGTAGGCTACTGTAATCCAATATTCTACTGTCTGTAGTCCAATAGGCTACTGTAGTCCAATAGGTTTCCTTGTTTGGTTTTCCCTTGGTGTTCTTCTTTCGGGGGATGCTTACCACGTGTTCAACGTTGAAGTTACTGCTGTAGTCCAATAGGCTATTGTAGACCAATAGTCTACTGTAGTCCAATATGTAATCAGAAAAATGCAGGTGCACCGAACTATTCCAACACGTGTATTAATAGCACTGTTATTTTCCCCTCCAAAATCACTTCTTTTCTGTTGTGGGTGGGGCTTAGAGCTCCTCAACACCCTCACAGAAAAACAATATGGTGCGCGTCGTATATGCCTTAAGGTGGCATGCGTCATTTTCATTGTGCAAGAAGATTGCAAGGCAAAAATTGCTTGCTACCAGTATACATGCCCCGAAGGCAAAAAAAAAGAAAGGTAATCATCATCATACCACAAAAAAAAAAACAGGTGGTTCTCCAGCTATCTGGAGACTGACACATGCCACGTTTATTTTATTTATTTTTTGTGGTGTGTTTTCCTTCCACCCGCCGAATCAATCCCTCCTGACTGACCAGAAAAAAAACGAATGGGCGGATGGAGAGATGTACTGCCTCCACGAAGAAATATGAAAAGGCTTGTAAGCCAAGCTAAATTTTTCCGGATCCACAAAAAACGTTGTGTTCCGTGTGGTAGTCGTTAATCTCTGGAACTAACTGGAAACTGCTGTGGCATACACACATACATGTGCATTGGTGTGCGTATGTTTCAGCCCGCCAAGCCCCTGTGGTCTTGATCGTGGATATATATATGAATAGACGAAAGAGGGTCTTGAATTTGAAGACATTTTCCGGAGTTGTGGGCTACGTACGAGCGGTGAGGAGTGCGGTTTACCATGGTGTCGGGCTCTTAGGACAAGTTCATGTACATTCCGAGAATCCAGAGAAGAATGTAGTCGTTAACTCGTCTACTCTCTGTGGGAAGATGGTGATGATGGCCAGCTTAGTTGGGCGTCTTCTACCCGACTAATTTTATACTTCGAAGTATATAATTTACATCCATCTTCTGCAGTTGTTTCTCCAACAACTGGAAACTGGCTTTATACTCAAAAACAAAAAAAATCAAATGTTTTTTCCACCCTTCTGATCCGACCTACTAGGGTGGAACGGGTGTTGTCTTGACATTTAAAACATTAGTTCAGCCCACGGTTACATCCGTACACCACACAGTGTCCGTTCTGATTATGTTTATCCTAGAGGGACACTGGCACGTACATACATACGAAATTCTGCGGTCAGACTGGTGAGACAGAACAGTGAAAAATGAACAGTAAAAATCTTGAGCGAACGTTCCAAAGTGTCCATTAAATTCCACGGGGTTTACGTTGGTGCTATGATACTGCTGTAGGACGGGAAATATAGCAACCGTTTGATGCTCACATTAGCGTCCAAAGGGTCATTGTATACCAGGTACGCAGTATAAAGTATGCCGAGGATTACGTATTCAGCCGCAAGTTAAAAAAACAAAACTCTACACACTCTGCGGGATGGTGTCGCCGGCCGGACTAAAGGGCATACATATGTATATACCCTCCGCAGTTGTTTCTTCGACGGCACAAACTGACACACAAATTTACATGTGTTTCAGTCCCGATCGCGGAATATTCCTCGGAAAATTCCATCCCGACAGGGCGGCCGCTGTTCGACGATCTAGGTAACCAACTAGATATAAGAACCGTTGACGTATTCATATCGATACCTGTACGATCTTTACATTTCGGCTCAGAGTGATGTAGTACAACGAGAACATCCGATGTATACTGCATGTTATTACGGGGGACCATAGTAAATAGAACCTACGGTATACTAAAGAAACTATATACTTCCCTGTTTTCACTAACAATATTTGGTCCTATTTATTATGGTCCCCCATAATAGGACATATAAAACCCGTAAATACGTATGTACGCGCGAACGAAGTATCGCACTCAGCTTGCAAAGATGCTGAGTTTCGACGAAATCCTCGATGTCACACAGCTGCTGTTCTTTTGTTTTTTTCAAATTTTAATATATAATGGAGCAGTCGCCAACGCCCCTGAACTACAATATGCGGGCGGTCACGGCGAGCCACAGCGTAACATCGCGTCGGGCTAACTGTGCGTCTTATCCCCCCGCCTCGACTTGGCATACATAAAAGTAAAACATGCGTTTCTACCCGCTGGAACCCCCCGACCCCCCACCCCCTCCCCCCCCCCCCCCCCCCCCCCCACCCCCCCCCCCCCGACTCCCGCCCCCGCCCCCCCGCCACCCCAACCGTGAAACATTCCTTGAATAGTGGCATCGACCAGACATGGTTGATTCTGCGCATGCATGTACAGTAGTTTCTTCGGAGTATAGGCACAGCCGGGGTCAAAATGTGTGCCTCCCACCCGCCGGACCTCCCTGAAAAGTGCTTTTTCAAAGCGACCACTACCGTTGGTTATCAGGTAGGGAGGGGCACAAGGGAATCGGTACCCCCCCCCCCCTATCTATGTTGATACAACCGCATTCGGCTATGATCACTATGCTATAGATTCACCCGCAATAGTCATAGCTTAGCGGGAAGTAGACATAGAAGGAAGTTAGACTTTGCGCGCAGGCTTGCTTTGTTTCCGTGGTTTTCTGATTTCGGGAATGTTAAGAGTGATCAACGTTGAAGCTCATTCATGCTGCACATTGTCGGATGGCAAAGATGATATTTAAAAAAAAAAAAACACTGGTCGCCTCAGTGGGTCAGAGTTGGTAACCGCGTACACCTTCTGACGGCGAAGTCGCGGGTCCGAACCTCTCCGGAGTGAAAAAAATCTCAATTTGGCAGTGGAAAGCGATACTTTATTCGTGAGTAAACAATTTTCGATGAAATGTTGACGAGGGAAAGAGACGGCTAAACCCTTCTCGCGATAAAAAATAAGGCAAGCACCGCAGAAGGAAAGGCGGAGAGAGAGAAAACGAAAAAAAAAAACTCCTGTGTTTACCCTCCTTCTGTGTGACCCCGGGCTGGTGCGTCAAGATACCGAAAGGTGTACGTAGGCGCCCAGAATAAATGGGACGAAAACACACACAGTGTACAATGGTGTACCGAGAAAAATAATCGACAACAAGCGTCAAGTTGTCAATCAATGCCTCTGCTACAGTCGATGAATCGTGCAGTTGTCAGATGCTTCTGTGTTATTCCGCGGAGCTTTTCGACGAGCCGGCCTGAGTCTCTTCGGCCCGACATTTTCATTTGACACGCATCAATGTGTGCTTCCAATCCACCCGCATGCAGACCCCTCCCCCCCCCCGGCCATCTATCATGGAACAGACTCAGAAAAGTGGACAAAAAACACTGAAAACTCTCGGTACAAGAGCGACCAATAAATCACTGGAAGGAGTGGACTAATAAAGCACTGAAAACTTTCTTTCGAAGAACGTGTTTTAAGTTTTGCTGGGTGTCGGTATCGCCCAGTAAATACGAAGAAAAACATAAAAAAAAAAAAAAGTGAAAAATAGAAGCGCAAAAAACGAAAACGAACTGCGAATAAACAAAAACAAAACTACTGAAATGCTCTGCTGTTTTTAAGGTTTTATCGAAAAAGGGGGTGAAGATTTTCGCACGCCCTTCATTTCACAAGTTGGAGATATCATTTGACAGATAGATAATCTACAGGTAGATCATCAGATAGATCATGATCTGCCGATATGCTACGCTGTGAGGGATATATATATATAGTACAGATCCAACCCAGGAAACCTGTCCTAGTGCTAGATCATGCAGATCATACGGCTCCCACCCGGCAGCATGAGCTAAATCATACAGATCATACAGATCATTCATATCATTCAGATCATACAGATCATGCAGATCATACGGATCATACAGATCATACATATAATACCCGCAGTTTCGATCAAATCCTCGATCTCACAGCTGTGTTTTTTTTTTTTTTTTTAATTTTTCAATATAATACATATCATACGGATCATACAGATCATTACTATATTATTTTCCTTCCGACAATGTATTATTCATTCAGAATGAAAAAAGCTGACCCAATTCGTCGAATACCACCAATCTCATCCAACCAATTTTCCTCCCCTCCGTGTACTCAATAGAATACGCATTACCACCGTTTACCCAAATATTGTACCTGCTATATATCTATGCAGATCATACAGATCATACAGCTCATACAGATCATCAGGTCATACATATCACACGTATCGTACATATCATATATGCAGATCAGGGCATTTCGGCGTCTGTTGCGCGCAGCGCAACACGCCTACGGCGCGTGTTGCGCGATCTACGCGCGAATTTACGCCTCAAAACTACAGTAAGTAAAAAGCCTCTTGATTTATTTTCGGCTACGGCGAATAGAAAAAAGTGACTCAAAAGGAATAAGAGCCTACGGCGAATAGCAAAAGGTGCCTAATTTTTGTTTTCAACTATGGCGAATAGGACAAGGGGCCTAAAATATATTCAATTACGGCTAATTATTAAGAAAAAAAGACCCCCCAAATTCGTTTTCGCATCCAGCGAGAAACAAACGCGCAACTATTTTTTTCCGCCTGAGGCAAAAAAAAATGTTGCGCGCCCAAAAACGCGTGTTGCGCTGCGCGCAACCAGCCTCGCGGCGACTGTTGCGCAAAACGAATGTTTTGACAAAATGTTGCGCCAGCGCAACAGCGCAACACCTAAGTAATGCCCTCATGCAGATAATACAGATCATACAGACCAAGTATGTCATATATCATTAAGTAGGAATCGATAATCTGACCGAGATATGGAATATTTCAGTGTCGTCAATTGACGGTCCCAGTGTGCTGCTGCTAACGACATGGGAGGCAAAGGAAAAACCGAGATGTTTGGCAATTCAGCGGGTTTTAAGCAGAGAGACATCCAGGAGATTGTCCAGTGAATATATATAGGCCGATTCATTCATTGTGGATGGCATCCATACCACTTCAAGGCATTAAGTAGTTTCACCTACGACTGTACGAGAGAACTGCTATGATGTATATACTTCGCATACATATACTGCGAATTTAGATGGTGCAAAGACAATTCGATCAATGTCGGATTAGAACGTGCATAAACAAACAATAATGATATTGCTGACGCCTCCGACTGTTCGGAGTAACGGCACCAAGCCCCATCGTAATATATTTTTCCCATGTCACGGTTTTTGTTCACCGCGCACGGTTAAAAGCTGCGCGGTTATCTCCTGAGCGGAAAATGTTAATGTTTGTTTTCTGTGGTCCTTCATGGCGCATCCAATTTTATTTTTGAGATTGTGTGATTTCACTTGATTATAGTATAGGACCTCTATTCCTTACCCAAAACACAAAGGTTGAGAAACACTGAAAGTGTAAAACACTCAATGAACAATCCTCACGTTCTGGATGTAGAAAACGAATAATACCGCAAAACAAGAATGAAATGCCGGAGATTTTGGGTTGAGGGGGTTCAGTAATGCAGACAATATTTTTGTCGTTTGTTTTTTGGTCGTCCAGTTTGTTTGTTTGTTTGTTTGTTTGTTTGTTTATTTGCCATTTGACAACGACTTGCATCCAGCTTGAAAGTAGGTTTGATCGTGCAGCCGGTTGTTTAACCAGTTGTTTTTAGCTGGTTTAAACGGTTGTTCAACCGGTTAGCGCCGGTTCTTAACCGGTTAGCACCGGTTCTAAACCGGTTAGCGCCGGTTCTTAACCGGTTAACGGAACCTCGTGTACTGTCAGTGTTTGTTTTTAACCGACTGGCAGTTTTCCCAAAACCGCCCAGCGTCGTTGTTTTTGTTTTTCATTTACACGGGTCGTTTTTTATCGCTCTCCAAAATCCCCGAAAAATGCTCTTCGTATCGGGTCGGGATGGCGACTGCTGTGTTGTCATGAATAGATGCATGCCACGATATGTCTATAGTCTATAGGAGTACGTATTTCCTGACCGCGAACGTTTTCTCAACTCGATGAACCGCCCAGCATCGTTGACTTGTTTGTTCAATATCTCGTATGTATGTTTCGTTCATATACCCACGTATAGGTCCATGGGGCTGCTGTTTATTGGATTGCGCGATATTAAAAGGCTTGGAGTTTGGGTAGGTATTATGTTATGCCGGTATCCTTTTCCCTTTGGTAGCAGCCGAACGGGACTAAGACCTAAACAAAAAGGTCTCTCACCCAGCTCTAGTCCCCACTCACCACGTACCAACGACCCATGTGCTGCTGCTGCCGACGACGTATAATATATCACCCTTTTTGACCGAAAATCATTACGAATGATCGTCGGATTCGCATCGAATCGTGCCTTTCTTTTTTTTTCTTCATCCCATTTATTATCTTCGTGCTTCCTTTCTCTCTCCTCCCTAGTCGTAACTCGGATCCGGGGTCACAAAGTAGGCTCCTCTCCCTCCTCCTCCACTACGGTTCTTGCTTCGCATTTTTATCGCGAGAAGACTTCAGCTTTTTCTTCCCTCGTCTCGACTCGCATTGAAATCGACGAGGGAAGAAATTGCGGAACCTTTCTCGCGATAAACACGCGAGGCGTGTGCAGTAGTGGGCTTGGGGAGAGGGGTGGGGGGGGGGGGGGTACTTCTTTTTCATGCCTGGCCGTATTCGTATGACCATATAGGTCCTCGCATCTCTATAATGCCGGGACGGAGCATGTCGGGTTTTCACCGACCAGGAAGACATTGCTAGGGGGGGTGTGTGTACTTCATATTCATGCATGACCGTAGTCGTATGACCATATCATAGAACCTCGCATCCCTATATGCAATGCCAGGACGGAGCATGTCGGTTTTGGGGGTGTACTTCACATACATGCATGACCGCAGTCGTATGACCATTGAACCTCGCATGCCGGGACGGAGCATGTCGGATTTGGGTGTTACCTGTTTGACCCCGGGTCGGCGTTACGACTGGGGAGGGGGGGGGGGGGGAGGGATGTGAACAAAACGTTACACACAGTAACATATCGTGGTGTGTGGATCTACCGCTGGAACCACCCGGAACACTTATTCTCGCGAAAGCAATATGTCCGGGTAGAAATGGCCGTCCATCCCACCGAAGGGGTCCAAATTTGGCGCACAAATATTGGAACCACCGATTTTTGATCGGAATAACTCTCGGGACTTGTTTTTCATCGCCAGAGAGGCCACTGTTTTTTTTTTTTTCTCTACTCCCGAAACCTCCCGAGAGCAGAGAGGTGGTCACAAAGGGGCCACGGACCGGCGCAGGAGGCCTCGCCCACGATAGAGGGGCCGATTGCGGCAGAAACAATAAGCCTCGATAAGGACAACACACTACTGTACAAGAATGAGCGTATGTCCCTTTAGGCGTTGGGTAGTTAAGACAAACTTTCGATTGGCGGCTGTTCGGAGTTTCGGCAAGCCACCGTTATGCTGTTCGGAACCTACACATAACACCCAGATTGTTTTCGCGGCGTGCCGGAAAATCTGCGCCCAGTATCCGAGTTAGACAAAGCAGCACCATTTTGAACACGGGTAAATAGTAAATAGATACTACCGCCCTGGTCGGAAAAATAAGGACCGTTTAGTCATGAATATGAATACTCAGCGGTCCTTATGCTTAGACCCACGGTAGTGACTGGTTATCATGCCACCATTTTGCTATCTGACAATGTGTATCTCTTGTTTCAATCATACGATTCACATATATATACACACCAATCATCCTTTATTCCAATCATATAATACGTATATATACACCATCCGCATTTACTGTACGTAGACTAAAAGAGTACCTATATAGAATCCATTTTTCTGAAAGAACACGGAAGGGGATTGGTAGCGTGTTTGGCTCTACGACCATGCCCCAGCTCAAAATCGTGTTCTCCCATTTTAGCCAGTACGCCAGTGCTGGCATGTCATACCAAAGGTATCTTATTAGGAAGAACAAGCTTAAACAAAGAGAAACAAAGAAAATCAAAGCAGGAAGATCATTGTTTTTTTTGCGTTAACTTAACTTATCATGTGATTTGGGCTGCAACTTATTTCGGTTTGGTTTTGGGGCGGAGCTCGTAGTTATCACGGGTACGCGGTGCATACCGATCGATTTTTTTTTATTTCAGTCGTCAGCCAATTCAGCGCTTTTGTGCGGGTTCGGAGTTATAGGAAAAAGCGGCAAAATCCCATTTGTTTTGCTCGCGGCGTGCGGTATAACTGAACCCATCCGACTTAAAAGTATAGCATAAAGCGGGTAAATAGATATCCAATTAACCATTTAAGATGAATGCTCGGGTAGTGTATTTACCCTCCGACCACATGCCCCAGCTCAAACAAACAATGCCCCATATTATTAATAGCCAGAAGTATACGAGAAAAAAAAAATCCCAATGATCTTGTCAACGAAAGTTAAAGAAGAGAAGATAATTGTTTGGCGTTAACCTAACCTAATCTACAGTAGTATCTATGTGTGATTTGCATTGTAAACATATGTATTTGATTGTTTGGGGCTCGTATGGGTTACCATTATTCTGTTATATATATATATATCATAGGTAAATATACCGACCGCGATGATATTTTCCGTCGTCAAATTAACTACGTACCCGTAGAGCTATCACCGCATCTATTTGCTGTGATTTTCGGAGTAATCTCGCGGAGTAACGGCAAATTGAGCCCCCTCTTTTCTTTTGGCCTCGTGCGTGCGAAAACAATGCGCGAAAATCCCTCAAGAACCGGTCCCACGCTTTTTGGGGACAAAATATCTGGGATTTTTAGTGTGAGATACGTTTTTGTTTTAAAATGTATCTGACAGGGTTAATCTGGCTTAGAAGTATAGTATACACAGCGGGTAAACGGAAAACGAATAAATGATTTAAGTGGATTTGTTTTTGCCCTCTTTCTTCCAGCCATGTCCAGCTCAAATAGATAAAACATATAAATATATAAATATATCGTTCCCCCATAGATAGCGAGTGCCTGTACTGTGTTATTCGGAAGAAACAATTCTCCACAAGAAAATATCACACAACAGAGAAGTAAAATAAAGTTTCACGTTAACTTTACTAATTGTGTTGTGATTTTATCGTTGTAATTTTGTTTTTCGTTTTTTTGGTTTCGGGGCTGGGTAGTTATCATATACCAGGTATATATTATGTCATATCACTCTGAACCGAAATATAAGCAACATTTAGATTTAATTTTAGTCTACAAACGTTTCCTATATTCTGGGTCAGGTAAGGCCATTCACCGACCGATAGTATTTCAAAGTCTCGACCAATCATCTTATTCTCTGCTCGGTCGGAGTTAAAGGCCAGCTATCTGTCTTTTGTTCCGCAAGCGTGCGGGAAAACTGTGCTTATCCGACAGATACTAAGTGGATGAAGGCGGGCAAGATATCGAAATATTATTAATGATCAATGAGCGGTGGGTATATTTAGATAATATTGCGGTGAATCGTAGTATATACGACCAAATATTGTTAGTAAAAATTGTGAAATATATAGGTTTTTGTGTACCGTAGGTCTTTATTTACCATCTATGGTCCCTTGTAATAGTTAAGTTTGCGATTTCGACAACGTCCAGCTCAAAACAACATTTTCCTCAATATAGTAGGCAGTAGAAGAAAGAAAAAAAGACTCAAACAAACAAAACCATACTTGAAGGATAAGCTGGACTTTACGTTCCGTGATTTGCGTCTCGCCATCGCCATATACTTGCATATATATCATATGTTGGATAGGAATATTCCTTTGTTTTTGGGCCTGTGGATAGTTATATAGTACCGTGTCCCTGCATGCGTCAAAAATATTTAATCCACACCAATCCGAGTAATTAATTAATTAATTAATTATATGGCTCCTACTCTTATTTGTTAATTATAGGCATAGCATACGGTTACACACCGACCGAGAATATCTTACTGTACTCGAAGTCGCCAATTGGCGCCGCCTCTACTGACTACGGAACTGTTCGGACTTACGCCCGCGGCCATCTTTTAGATTCGGAAGAAAAGCGTGCGGGAAAACTGCTATTATCCGACTCAGTCAGAAGTTAGCATAACACAACGGGTGAATGCATCACACCTATTATGGTATTATGGGTACATGGTTATATGGTTATATTATTAGTTATTCGTAGTCCTCCGATAACGTCCAGCTCAAATATCGTTGCCCCCTTCGTTAATTTTATTTTCCCCACATTCTGTTTACGATCTTCACCCTTCTTATCTCTAGCCCCTGTAACGTGTGTCAGGGGTCACATATAGATAGCGGTATATTTTCCCCCTACTAGATCGGAAGATGAAAAAAAAAAAAAAATCCCCCCCGCACCCCCGCTATATACGGTTCGTGCCCTGCATTAATAACCCTGTCTCTTCCTCTCGTAGAATATCATTACGGGGGGAGTATAGTAAACACTATATAGTAATAGAACCTACCTACGGTACCTATTTTACTATTATATGATGGTCCCCAATTTATAGGAAGCAAAAAAAAATCGGTGTTGAAATCACACAAAGGAGGAAGACAAATGTCTACGTGAATTCTACCTTAGCTTAGCAGCTATATATATATGTACCTGGTACCAGGTATATTTATATTTCTTTGGTTTTGGGGTTGGGTAATGAATGCTATATACGGCGGTATACGTATGTATACCGATTGAGAATATTCCAGCCGCCAATTGGGGCCTCTATGTACTGATGAAGCTGTTCGGACGTTTTCACGGCCGCGGATATCGTTTCATTCGGAAGCGTGCGGGAAAACTGCGCATATCTGACTTCGGAATTATATAGCATAACGCGGGTGAATTGGATAATAATTACTCCGATAGACACTTTCGCGGGTGAATTATATAACAATTAGCGTTCCCCCATTATAGCCGGTACGGGTAGATAGGAAGAAAACAAAATCCCAAAACAACTTTAAATAAAAAAATCACAGAAGGAAGACATTAAATTGCACGTATTATACATATATATCACAGCTGTTGTTTTTTTTTAATTTTTTAATACATGTAACACGGGGTAAATGTCTAGGTAAATGGGTTTTAACTACTGTATACTGGTACGTAATAGTGCCTGTTATAGTGATTTGTCCCCCGATACATTTCCGCGGGTTTCAAATATCGTTCCCCCAAAATAGCCGGTACCGGTAGATAGGAAGAAAGCAAAACCCCAAACTACATAATTGAAGAAAAATAAAACCACATAAAGGAAGATATTAAATTGTACGTTATCTTGTAACTTGTGTGATTGGGGACTCATTTGTAACTTATTTATCACTTGGTTGGTTTTACGTACGTAGGACTGGGGCAATTATCACAGTTGCGATGTATATATCATCGCGATTATGTTTGCAGTCACCAAATAACGCCAACTTTAGATGCGCGGGGTGCGGGGAAACCGCGCTTATCCAACAGGTGTACATCGCATTTTACCGAACGAAGTAGTAAGTGGCATACATAAGGCGGGGAAAATAGTCATAATTATACCACCTATGTTCCAAAAAATATGAACCGTTTCGATTATATATTCATATACAAACGTTTCTTATATTTAGGGACAATATTTTCCCTCCGACAATGTCCCGCTCAAATCTTGATCCCTCATATTATATATGTGTGTATCACTATGTCTGATAATACAAGGACCTCTTGTACATTAATATATAATCGAATAGGTCTTAAGATTATGGTACAGATTGGTATATATTTTCAAAAACAAAAGTTGCGAGATCTTTTTTGTTTTCAACTCTAAACTCATTTATTTTGCAAGCTTGGTGGGATGCATACGAAGTGTACTACTGCCGATACGATATCCATTAACAGGAAGGAGCACATCAAAAACAAACGTCACAAAACAAAAACAAAGTTATTAATAAAAAATATGTTTTACGATAACTTCATAACGTGTTGTGACGTATACTAACTACAGCATGTACATTAATTTCACCATGAGTTTCGTTGGCTCTTTTCACTAACTAACCTCCCTCCGGCCTTATGATATACTCGATCTACTACTACTACTACTCTTCCATTTGATGATTTCTAGAACGTTCCCGTATCGCATATTTAGGCACCTCGTGCTCGTCTATCGTCCATTGTCATTATCGACTGTCCACCGTTCGGGCCAAACCTCGCGGGTCAGATCGGCCCGGCTCGGGCCGGGTCGGGCCGGGTCGGGTAAGGGTGACCCAACCCCATCCGCGAGAGTTAAAAAACCTCCTGGCCAGACCCGACCCGACCCGACCCGACCCGACCCGACCCGACCCGACCCGACCCGACCCGACCCGACCCGACCCGCCCTCCCCCGCCCCGACCCGACCCGACCCGACCCGACCCGACCGGCCCGTGATATTCCAAAAGCATTCCTGATCTGACCCGCGGGTCAGGTCATGATGACCTTCAATATTGACCACCCTTAAGCATAAGAGGGGGCTGTCAATCAACATCGCCTAGAACTATGTTTTAAAATTATAAAATGTCACTCGATCACCCACGGTATCTATCGCGAGTAGCTCTCGATCAAGTTACATCCTCCCCCCCCGGAAAAATTGTTTGACTCGGGGAAGAAAAAAGGAAGCGTTCGTACTTTTGAATATGTTACCTGGTTGTTGGGCAGTGTACCTCACGTCTGTGGTGTACCTTATCTGTATGTTTGCCTGCGGTGCACCTTACACCTGTGGTGTACCTTATATCAGTATATTTTCATTGTGGTGTACCTTATGCCTGTAGTTTTTCTGATGCCTGTGGCGTCATTGACGCCTGTGGTGTACCTTAAAATCTGAATAATTGCCTGTAGTGTACCTTACGCCTGCGGTGTACCTTATTCTCGTGGTGTAGTTTAACGTACATTACGCCTGTGGCGTACAGTGTGCCTGTGTCATACCTTTTATGTCTGTGGTGTACCGTCGTTTGTCTGTGGTGTACCTTCTTCCTGTAGTGTTTCCGTCGCCTGTGGTGTACCTATTGTCTATAGTAGTGTACATTATACTTGTGGTGTACCTTATTAAGTGGTGTAGTCCGGCATACATTTTTCCTGCAGCCTACCTGTTGCCCATGGCGTACCTCACGCATATGGTGTACCTTGTGCGGTACACCTTACACCCGTAGTGTACCTTATACCTGTGGTGTACCTTATTATTGTGGTGCAGTCCGACTCACCTTATGCCTGTGATGTAGAAGGTGCCCTAGACTGTAGTATGTACCTTATACCCGTGGTGTACCTTATTCTTGTCATGCAGCCCGACGCACCTTATGCCTGTGGTGTAGCAGATGCCCCAGGCTGTTGTGGGCGAAGGCCGCTCGCGGGTTAATGTGCAGAGCCTCCCTGTAGTGAGCTTCCGCCTTAGCGTAGTCCTGTCGCATAAGTACATCATTTTGTAGGCACATTTCAAGCAGGCGGGAAGAAGGGGGGGGGGGGGTGAAGCCATGCCTCTATTGTGCGGTAGTGTGCTGTATGAGTGAGAAAATGTGGTAAAGTCATACCTGTACAGTGCGGTAGTGTGCTGCATGAGTGAGAAAATGTGGTGAATGCATGCCTCTACAGTGCGATAGCGGGGGATGCACTCATGTCATGCACGGCCGTAGTCGTGTGGCCATACACCCTCGCATCCATACAATGCCGGGCCGGATCACGTCGAGTTTTAACCGACCAGGCAAACATTTACGACCAGGTATTGGTATTATTATTCCATTTGCCATCTGACAACGGGCAGCTCGTATTTCAATCATACCATTCACAATGTACCTATCAATCAAACCCGAATACTCGGCAAACTTATATCAACAATGCAGCCCCCCCCCCTTGAATGCCTTTACCGACTCCTGATCGACGTTTGTTTGCGC
>MEHQ01004476.1:0-30440 GCA_008828725.1 Saccharina japonica
TACTCTGTTTGCCGTCTCTTTCCTGCTTTCGTCCGCCGCGGTTTCCCTACGAACCCCCCCACCCTCTGTCTCCATTCCCTTGGGCGCCACCCATACAACGGATTTTTGTTTTTTCCTACTCAGTTCCGTTTCGTCCTCGTGCCTCACACGAGAGTCCAGGAAAGAGAAGAGGAACTAACAAAAACCAAAATGTATACGGTGGTGCGGTACGACGTCTTGATGGAGGTATGCTAGCAAAGGTGCACGTTGAGGGGGCAATGGGTGATTGTCCGGCGTTCGTGTTTCGGATCCAACGCCGGTCGGAGCACGGATCATTTATTTGCCTGGGGAGGGGGGGGGCAGCCGGAGGTCGCCGTATTTTTCGAGCCGCAATGAAGTGCGTAGGTGCATCGGGTGACATGGAAGGCTGAGGCATCGTGAGCAGAAATGCGGCAGGGTAGCCCCGTCCTGAATGACCCAGGTGCGTAGTGGGAATATCCTAACATTTTTTCGAGCTCAGATGGTGGTCACGAAAAAACGCACGAGGTGTACGAGTAAGTAGGGTATGGAACCGAGTTGCAACTATAGCCTCCGACAGTCCCCGATGCTCAAGATGCTATAATACAGCTGCAGTACGGCTGCCCGACTTTTCGTACAGGCATCAAGAAGAGGCCCATTACTCTCAAGGACGCCCATTGCTTCCAAGGCGTTTCACGGTGTAGCACGTTACCGCGGTGCGTTTTCTTCTACTTGCGGAATCCTACTGTGCGGTGCGTACTTCAGTATTTAAGAACCCCACGTTGCGGTGACTAACCCTAACCCTAACTGCAAAGTGTACTGTCAATAGCACTGTAAATATTGCGAAACAAATTATTCATAGTCTGGCCTGCTCTCCCCTCCCTCTATTTCTTCGGGTTTCTTTTTCGCGTGTCCCGCGCAGCAACCTCTATCAAAGGGATCTGGAGCTCGGGAAAGCACAGCGTGGTTGATAAGATCTGGATCGTACGGATCAAGACACCTGGCCAGTAGAAACAAGTGCGGTATATTAGAGTATCGGATACCTGGTACTAGAAGCCGCGGTGCGGATCGCGCATTTTTTTTCTCAACCTAGCACGTCACAGTAATGCCGTGGCGTGTAATGGGGGTGGGTGGGGTGGGCGTCCAAGGTCGCCAAGGTTCGACCATTGTTGCTGCTGAAGGCGTTATTCCCCCACTTGCGCTCGAGGAAGTATACCCATGAGTACCGGGTAAAACCATCCTTCACTATCATCACGTACTTCTTACCAAGCAACGAAGGAACACTTTTAGGGCCACTCAGATCCACGAAAACTCTTCCTAGCTTCTCTGTCGCGCGTGATTTTGTACTGTTAGCGATCGGTTTACGGTATCCCTTGGCCATAGAACAACCAGTGCATGGTCTCAACCTACCTAGCAGCTCTATACCTAGTGATTTGGCAGTCTCTCCCAACAAAAATTCGTTAGCATGGCCGTGCACGCAGTGGAAAAGGTTGATGTCTACAGGAGTCTCATGCGAGTCCGCGCTACCAGGGGCTATCACGGGGAACGCTAGAGGATCAGAATCAGCAAGTTGCACAAGGTTCCCGCTTGCCAATGTCAAACTTCTGAGCGACTCAGGCTCACGCTGGTCAACACTATCGGGGGCTATCACAGGGAAGCCCAGGGGAGCAGGGTGAGCAGGTTGTACGGCGCTCTCGACGGGTTCGAGAGCCGACAGGGGAAAAGGTATGCACTCGTCATCGGGGTCAAGCCGTCTACCGTGGTTAGAGTAACCAGAGCCATCACTCCAAAACCTAAGACGTCCGTCCGCTAGGGTCACGCTCATATCCTCATCGTCAGTTGAGAAACTTACTCCTCGCGTGTGCGCAGCCATTAGGGAAAAAAGGTTGAAAGCCAAGCTGGGGTCGGAATGGCGTCGCTAATTCTGGTGTCCGCTCTCTCATCGACTGCTCTATAATTCCGCGCTTGTTCGAGGGCGTTTTGGGCTTCACGCTGGACCTCCATCGCCGCTACGTTTGCGGCGGCGATCTGCCTGACTTCTTCGACACAGGCCATTCGTTCGGCAAGGGGGAGCTCGAATATGGACCCCACCATATTTCGGAGCTAACGTCGAACCCAGCACGAGCAGGCTATATCGGTCTCCTCCGCACGTAATCCCGACAAATCACACGAGCTCCATCTTGTCACCGGGACCTCGGCACGAGCTGCAAAGATCTTCAACCCGCTAGCGTAAGACGCAATGTCGTGCACGAAGCCCATCTCGCCTCGCGGAGAGGGTCATGGAGCCTCGGGTTGGACGCCGAGAGGATGGAAAGAAGAAAATGTTTTATAAAAATGTATATTATCCAGAATTAGAAGAAGATACACACCAAGAAGAAGAAAATATATATAAGTTGAATACGTAGAAAAGAAGAAGTTGTCGTAATTGTTGTAGTTGAAAAGAACAAGTAGTAGTTGTTGTGAACCCCATCGGGATTAATCCAGAACCAAACATACCGTCGCAGGCATGTTTCTACCGGGGTAATATACTGAGAACATACCACGTCAGCATCTTCAACCAATAGAATGCTCCCAACCCCAATAAGAAATTCTCCTAAAATACTCGTACATGAATCATACATCCGTAGTATACATGAACATACTGCTTATTAGGCAGAGTGCAAATACTACGTATGTACCTGTTTTTGGCCGCAAACGGACCAGGTATACCTTGTTTTGGCCGCTGCCCTTCAATAAAATATCTGGGACAAAACATAAGGCGGCGGATTTCGTTCCGTTTCTGCTTAAGCCTTGGACAATAGGCATCGCAATAGACTATTACGCCTACAATAGACCCACCGAAAATTCTATTAAATGGAATTAGGCGGGCAATTGATTGTTACCATATTGCCGCAATTGGAATTGCGAAGACAACAACATATTGTAGTCCACCTACTAATTGGAATTGCTTAAGCAAATGTTTTAGAGCTCTGTTAATTAACTGGAACTGATTGTCTTCTGCAACGTTTTCGCTCGGGAGACTCCAATACTCTATCACTTCTTCAATAGGATATGGGACCTACCCACAATGGACGATTATTGATTTTACAGTAGATCTTCCGGAAGTTCATTGAAATGGAATTGGTCGAGACATTGCTTTCGCGGTGCATCTGTTAATTGGAATGGGTCGGCCAACATGTTTGTGTCCTGCCCTTCCAATAGATATTGTTTCAGCAATTATTTTCTGGTCTTACCTACTAATTGGAATGGTTCAATCAAACCGTTTCTGCTCTAATCTTACAAATTTAATCGTTTCAAGAAATTATCTTTGTACTTGTCTACTAATAGGAATGGTTGTATCAATAGGTTTCTGTCCTGACCTTCCAATTGAATTTTTTTCAACAATTAGTTGAAGGTCTTACCTATCAATAGGAGTGGTTTGGTCAATAGTTTTCTATCCTGAGCTTCCAAATTAATTTTTTGATTGGTTCAATAAGGTTTGTCCTGATCTTCCAATTGTTAGTTTTCGATCAATTTGTTTTTCCTCGGTAATTCCAATTACCAATTAATAGACCGCACTCGAAATAATTTGGTTGGACAATTTCAAGTAGTAGTCAGCAATCGAAACAAATTGTCTGGACAATTCCGACTAATAGATCTCACTCAAAATAAGTTGACTGGGCGATTTCAATTCATAGACACCACTCGAAATCATTTAGTTGGGCTATTATATTTAATTGGCATCCTTCTAAATTAATTGTCTCGGCAGATTAGACAGCACCGGACATCAATTGTAGGCATAATTCCAATTAGTAGACAGCACCCAAAATCAGTTGCCCGGACACTTTCAATTAGTATACTTCAATCGAAATAATTTGGTCGGGCAAATCCAATTAATAGACACCATTCGAAATCAATTGCAGCCACAATAGACTGTTGTAATACGAATGTTTCAAAGAATTGCCCAGGCAATTCCAATTACTTGACAGCACCCAAAATCAATTGTCTGGACAATTCCGATTAGTAAACAGCATTCAAAATGAATTACACGGACAATTCCAATGAATATACTCGTAGTTCAATCGAAATCATTCGGTTGGACAATTCCAGTTAATAGACAGCACCCGAAAATAATTATTGACACAATAGACTATTGAAATAGGAGTTATCCATGGTGTGCTTATATATACTGCTGCTTGCTGTGCTTCGAAGTCTTGTTTTTCTTTCGGGTCAAATATTAATGCCACACCTCATGCGAATAGCTCAGAAAATATTGAGGCACATATGTTACCAGGTATAAGGATTTTCCCTGGGCTGGGTAATCGATCGATACTTTACCCCTATAGCTCAACAGGTAGTATATATATACTCTCACATTTGACGTCGGCGAGGACACGGGTTCGAGTCTCACTTCGAACGTTTCTTTGATAGAAACGCTTGCGCGTGCGCCCCTGAAACAACACGTCTCCCTGGTTCCCCAGGAATTGAAACGAAGTGGGTAGGTCAACGTACGGTCGTATACGGGGTACCGACGTCCCAATTTCCCGCCGTTCAGAGGGAGGGAGAGAGTGTAATAAGGATTACCCTGCGCTGAGGTAATCGATCGATCTTTTCCCCACATAGCTCAGTAGGTAACATATTAGATACGAGGTTCCTCTCCGAGACGTGCCTAGGGGAGTGGCGCAAGGACGAATCGAAAACCTACTACAACAGCACGCGATATTGTTGTATCATACGCATACCATATTGTATTGAATATTCGTAGTACATAAATACGACGTTATGGAATATCTGCGTACTAATGTTCTTAAATGTAGACCTTTTTATAACTGCACCTACCTGCATTGTTTGGGATAAAACATACTCGGAAATATGGTGGAACTGTTACTCTTGACTCGATCGTTCGTAGAGATCCCGCCAAACTTATTTCACATTTGTCAATATTTTATTGTTGTGGAACTCGAGGTATAAGGAAGGTCTATGCCGCACAAAACCGAGGACTCCCGACAAACTGTTTGTTGAAAATACTCGAAGCGTGACACGCTGCACACACACGCATGACACACGGCACGCACCACACACGCACGCACACGTGACACATGGAACACAGTGCTCGTAGAGTAGTAGTGGTGAGCTAATATTTGTAGAATAAGTAGAAAAGGATGCACCGAAGAAAGGGCTGGAACTTTCGACCACACCTGCCTAAGAAACCCACTTGGTTTTGTTATGTACAATACAAAAACATAACAGCAAAAAAACAAACGTAGGCATCGCCAAGGATCGAACTCAAGCCTTCAAATCTAAAATCGGGCACAGTGGCCGTTTGACTATGTTTTCAAAGATATATTTTCCATGTTGTACTGGCACAGTATTTTTTGTCGCGGCCCGCGCCAGACGCACGACAGGCCGCACCCGCACGACAGGCCGCACATACATAATGCAAGCACCGCAGCACGCAGCAGCAGCAGAGAGAGAGAGGTGGTGGTGCCTGATGACGGATGCAAGCCTGCGACAAAGCAACCCCTACTTAATAGCCACAGCAGTATACGGTGGACCTGCCACAGGCACGTCTGCTGCTTGTGCTTCTAGCCGGGGCTGTGGCGTTGATTGTGTTCGTTGCATGGTGTTTTATGTCTCGTGGATTTCTGGAGTGAGCTTCGGGAAACAAACACAAAAAATCAAAAATGTAAGGACAGTTGAGGTACTTCTATTTATTCTAAGCCGTCATTACATTTCCGCTCATAGTGAGCGTGGGTCTGTCACGCCCAGCAGCAGAACAGAAAAAGGTAGATACATGGTGTGGGTAATGGACCGCAGGCTCCGGTAGACACAGCTAGCCACAGCAATACAGCTCAGATGGGTGTTTCACACACGCACGGTGTTACCTGCCGGTGCTTATGCAGAGTTGTAACCATGTGCTCTCTGCATGTTCTGTTGACAACCTGTGGTATACTGGCATGTCGGTGGACTCTCCTGTGTGCTCATGATGAGCTCGTGAAAAGGGCAAACAAACAAAACAGAACATTATTATTATTTACTGGCACGTACGTACAAAATAAGGCCTCATGCAGATAACCCGGGAAATCATCTTATCCACTCCCGCGGGAGAATACCTTTAGCGCCCGCCACGCGAGCTACAGTGCTCGGATCGAGCTCAAACCTCGACGAATGTGTCCGACGGGCCTCCCGTGTCGGAGTACCTAGGGTTTTGCCGAGACGTGCTCGTACGAAGAGAAAAGTTGCGAAAAATATGAAAATTTAACAAACATAACTATACTTATTATCCTTGTTGGTAAGTCATCATTTTGTCGTCCCTCGATAACACGGAGTAATTATCTGTAGTATGCGTAGTTCATGTTAAATAGTTGGATCCTCGGAATATCAAATCATAATTCATTACCAAGCCAGTGAAGGTATGCAGGACAAGTAATACATTGTCGTACCTAGTGGCTACTATATCGTATATAAGTGGTTTAGCTCATCAGAACCCACGTGTGGAATAACATTCCGGCCAGTAAACACATATAATGCAGGATAATGGATAGGCTGTTGAATGTGGCTTGGTTGTTCTGTATAAAGACTGCGTACAAGATCGGTCACGATTGTTGTTGCGTTATCTGACGCAAGGTGTCGTAGGAAGTGCATGTTGCTGTTTCGATTCAAGATCGTAATGCGTGTTGCTGTTTGCGATCATCAAGATCGTCAGAAGAACAGGGGCGTTTGCACGCGCGCTCTCTCTCACTCTTCTTTTGCTCATCATCAGCCTCGCTGTTGAGCACATACATTAATCAACATTGGCCTGGAGTCGCCAACACTATCTTCTCTTCTATTGAAGCGTTCATACAAGTTTGTCTCACAGCGACCTAAGCGTTCACCCTCAAATTCAGGCTGTATCTTGTCCGGTCATCGTCAAGTGGGTCTGATCGCGTACACACCAGCTACGCGCTTGTATGCACGCTATACAAAACCCCTATGATAACACCCTCACACCGTCCGTGTAAAGGCATTGCTCGACGCCGTCCTCTATATATATTTTGTCATTGTTGCTCTCTGACTGTTTGCATCTGACTGCTTGTATACACCTCTGACGGTGGCATATATATCATATATATATTTACAGGTATATATCATACTATATACAAGGTTCCCCTCCTGGATGAATCGAAAACCTACTATAACAGCATGCGATAATGCATAATACGCATATCATATTGTATAGTACATACATTCGACGTTATTCATATGTGCGTATTACCAGGTATTACTGTTAGTGCATAAAATATAGACCGTTTTAGAGCTGCACCTGCATTTTGGGGGATACAACATACTCGGAAATATGGTGGAACCGTTACTATAGACTCGATCGTTCTCAGAGATCCCGCCAAACATATTTGTCAATATGTAATTGTTGTGGAGCTCAAGGTAAGGAAGGTCTATCCCGCATAAAACCCAGGGCTCCCGAAACACCAAGTTCGAAAATACTCCACCCGTGACACGCTGCACACACACACGCATGACACACGGCACACACCGCACACGCACGCACACGTGACACATGGGACACAGTAGTACTCGCGTACAGTCAGTAGTGGTGGGAAATTATTTGTAGACTAAGTAGAAAAGGATGCACCGAAGAAAGTGCTGGAGCTCTCGACCACACCTGCCTAAGAATCACCCACTTGGTTTTTGTGTGCTGTCTGTCTTATATATGTGGGGTCTGGGTTACGTACAATACAAAAAAGTCAGAAAAACAAACAAAACGCGGGCATCGCCAAGGATCGAACTCAAGCCTTCAAATCTGAAATCGGTCATGGTGACCGTTTGGCTATATTTTCAAAGATACATTTTACATGTACTGGTACAGTATTATTTGTCGCGGCGCGCGCCAGACACACAGCATGCCGTACATACACCATGCAAGCACATCAGCAAGCAGCGACAGCAGAAAAGAGAGAGGTAGTGGTGCCTGATGACCACTAATTAATAGCCACAGCAGTATACATACGGTGGACCCGCCACAGTCACGTCTGCTGTTCGTGTGTCTAGCCGGGCCTGTGGTGTTGTTTGTGTTCGTTGCATTTTCTTTGATGTCTCGTGGATTTCTGGAGTGAGCTTCGGGGAACAAACACAAAATACGAAAAATATAAGGATAGTTGAGGTACTTCCTAATCAAAGCGGTCATCACATTTCCGGTCATAGTGCGCGTGGGCCTGTCACACACAGCAGAAGAATAGAAGAAAAAGGTAGATAGATGGTGTTGATTATGGACCGCAGGCTCTGGTAGACACAGCTAGCCACAGCAATACAGCGCAGATGGGCGTGTCACACACGCACCGGGTTACCCGCTGGTGCTTGTTATGCAGAGTTGTAACGCTGTGCTCTCTGTATGTTCTATTGTCAACCTGTGGAGTACTGGTATGTCGGTGGGCTCTCTTGTGTACTCATGATGAGCTCGGGAAAAGGAAAAACAAAACAGGGTACAAAACAACAAACATTACATTATTATTTACTGGCACGTACGTACAAAATGAGGCCTCATGCAGAGAAGCCGGGAAATCGTCTTATCCACTGCCGCGGGAGAAAAAACTTTGAGCGCCTGCCACGCGAGCTACAGAGCTCGGGTCGAGCTCAAACCTCGACCAATGTGTCCGGCCGGGCCTCCGGTGTCGGAGTACTTAGTGTTTCGCCGAAAAGTGCTCGTGTGAAGAGAAAAGTAAGAGTACGAAAATTTCACAAACATAAGGGCCCGTATTAACGAAGACTTGTTTTCGTTGAATTTAGTTCTTTGTTTTGTTCGTTTGTTTTGATTTGCATCTGAATGGTCGCAAAGTGAATAGCCAGCAAGACATTGCCATTTCAAAGAAAAAAAACGGAATTCCACAAGAAGTATTTCGGGACTTCTTTTGTTCTTCGTTTTATTGAATTGGGGAGTTCATCCAACTTGTCGTGGCGTGTTCCATGAAACCGAAGGAAGCCACGCAATCTTGAGCTATGTCGTCGGCTGATTCAGAGGCGAGATCCACCATTCCCGAGCGGTACGGCCACCGGATCAGCCGCAGCGCGAGGTCCGACGGGCCCAAGCACAGGGTAGACAACTTGCGGCGCCTAAACAATAATGAAGGCCGTCGCAAACCCATTTGTTTTTTTTTTTTAATTTTTCACCGCTCTTTGCCTCCCAACCCACACGAGCACCGACCAGGTCGCGACTTGGCGTAGAAGTTCGATCGCTGTATCACCGTCGCGTGGGCGCGCGTGGGGCTTCGGGGCTGCGCCAGCTCACCCAAGACACCCCTAGAGTGATAGCCTCCTAGCCGGTGCCGGCAGACATAATTTTCCGCTGGCAGCGGCGCCCCGGGGAGGACACAGGCCATAGGTCGCCTCGTTGTTGCTCACGGGTGTTCGTTGACGTTTGTGCGTTTTTCGGTTTTTGAAAGCAATACATCATTCCTCGATAGGACCCAAAGTCGTTTTTTTTTCACGAAATTATGTTCAAATGGATTGATTGCTATTCAAAAAACGATGTTCGTTAAGATGGGCCCTAACTATACATATATTTATATATATATACCATATATTATACTGTATGTTCCTCTGACTGTTGCCTATTGCCTGTCTGTGTGGTTGGTGTCTCTGATGACAGGCGTTGCAGATTCTTCGAATGGACTCAGACGACAGCGACGGATTCGTCCTCTTTATGGACGCGATGCTAGACCACCAAAACCTCATCCTCGACGAGCACGACGATGAAGTGGCACGACTCCAATTCTTCGAAGAGGTTTTGGTGAAGGGAGCTGTGTCCCAGGGAAGATTCACCGAAGATCAGTTCAAATGGTGAGGAGGGACACCTTCTTCTATCTAATGTATGGCGCGATGTAGGGCGTATGTAGATAAACGGGCGTGCGCCGAGGGGGGTCCATTGTTCGTACGAGGAGTGCGACTGCAGCAGGTAGGATAGGGCGGCGGCGTACTTCTTCGTTGCTGGTCTTAGTCATTTGACCATTGACTACGCATCTCTTTCGAGACGGAGTGGGCGCGGCGGGAGGGGGGTTGTACTCAGGTCATGCATGGCCGTAGCCGTATGACCATAGACCCTCGCATTACTACAATGCACGGACGGAACAGGCGGAGGGGAAGGAGGGAGAGAGGGTTGGGTCGATTGTTTATGAGTGAAGCACGACTACTGTGCATCAATCCAACCTCTCTCTGACGAGAGAAAGGCCTGAAATCTTACATTAAGGGAGCCCGCATGGAGTGTTCCGCGTGGCAGGCACTTCGCTTTTCACCGACCAGGCAGACATTGCTAGCACCAAGTGCGAAGCGCCATGAGGTGTTGGGCGAATCGTATGAAGGGTGAGCTGCATCCTACGAAGAACCGCTTGTAAGGCGGACTTGCATACGGATGACAGCTTCAATGAATTAATTTAATTTCTGGTGTGGCCTCTTTCTGAAACAGCAATGGGAGCACTATGTAACTGCCTCGTTGGTGCCTTACCATATACACACTACGTGATACGATCATTCCCCTTGTGCGGAGCAAAGGCTCTCCACCCCGCACAAATGATCTAACTCGACCGCCAGCCTTGGTGACCGCCAAAAAAAGCAAACGGCACCCTGGTTGTCTAGCTCACGCAGTGAGAGGCGTCATGCATGGCCGTAGTCGTATGACCATAGACCCTCGCATCCCTACAATGCAGGGACCGAGCATGTCGGGTTTTCACCGACCAGGCAGACATTGCTAGCACCAAGTGCGAAGCGCCATGAGGTGTTGGGCGAATCGTATGAAGGGTGAGCTGCATCCTACGAAGAACCGCTTGTAAGGCGGACTTGCATACGGATGACAGCTTCAATGAATTAATTTAATTTCTGGTGTGGCCTCTTTCTGAAACAGCAATGGGAGCACTATGTAACTGCCTCGTTGGTGCCTTACCATATACACACTACGTGATACGATCATTCCCCTTGTGCGGAGCAAAGGCTCTCCACCCCGCACAAATGATCTAACTCGACCGCCAGCCTTGGTGACCGCCAAAAAAAGCAAACGGCACCCTGGTTGTCTAGCTCACGCAGTGAGAGGCGTGTTTTACAGCGTCGTTGCCAATCGACGCCAACCCAACGTACAAGGGCTCCGCTCCGCGGGCGGCTGACGCCGCCCGCTACGCTCGCGCAAGGAAAGGGGCAGAAGATGCCCATGATGTATAGTGCAAGCAAAAGCACCGACTTGAAAATGCCAAGAGGTTCATGGTNCCAGCTAGTCGGTCTGGTACTGGTACCTACTCTGTTTGCCGTCTCTTTCCTGCTTTCGTCCGCCGCGGTTTCCCTACGAACCCCCCCACCCTCTGTCTCCATTCCCTTGGGCGCCACCCATACAACGGATACGTGGCACTTCCTACTCAGTTCCGTTTCGTCCTCGTGCCTCACACGAGAGTCCAGGAAAGAGAAGAGGAACTAACAAAAACCAAAATGTATACGGTGGTGCGGTGCGACGTCTTGATGGAGGTATGCTAGCAAAGGTGCACGTTGAGGGGGCAACGGCTGATTGTCCGGCGTTCGTGTTTCGGATCCAACGCCGGTCGGAGCACGGATCATTTATTTGCCTGGGGGGGGGGGGGGCAGCCGGAGATCGCCGTATTTTTCGAGCCGCAATGAAGTGCGTAGGTGCATCGGGTGACATGGAAGGCTGAGGCATCGTGAGCAGAAATGCGGCAGGGTAGCCCCGTCCTGAATGACCCAGGTGCGTAGTGGGAATATCCTAACATTTTTTCGAGCTCAGATGGTGGTCACGAAAAAACGCACGAGGTGTACGAGTAAGTAGGGTATGGAACCGAGTTGCAACTATAGCCTCCGATAGTCCCCGATGCTCAAGATGCTATAATACTGCTGCAGTACGGCTGCCCGACTTTTTGTACAGGCATCAAGAAGACGCCTATTACTCTCAAGGACGCCCATTACTTCCAAGGCGTTTCACGGTGTAGCACGTTACCGCGGTGCGTTTTCTTCTACTTGCGGAATCCTACTGTGCGGTGCGTACTTCAGTATTTAAGAACCCCACGTTGCGGTGACTAACCCTAACCCTAACTGCAAAGTGTACTGTCAATAGCACTGTAAATATTGCGAAACAAATTATTCATAGTCTGGCCTGCTCTCCCCTCCCTCTATTTCTTCGGKTTTCTTTTTCGCGTGTCCCGCGCAGCAACCTCTATCAAAGGGATCTGGAGCTCGGGAAAAGCACAGCGTGGTTGATAAGATCTGGATCGTACGGATCAAGACACCTGGCCAGTAGAAACAAGTGCGGTATATTAGAGTATCGGATACCTGGTACTAGAAGCCGCGGTGCGGATCGCGCATTTTTTTCTCAACCTAGCACGTCACAGTAATGCCGTGGCGTGTAATGGGGGTGGGTGGGGTGGGCGTCCAAGGTCGCCAAGGTTCGACCATTGTTGCTGCTGAAGGCGTTATTCCCCCACTTGCGCTCGAGGAAGTATACCCATGAGTACCGGGTAAAACCATCCTTCACTATCATCACGTACTTCTTACCAAGCAACGAAGGAACACTCTTAGGGCCACTCAGATCCACGAAAACTCTTCCTAGCTTCTCTGTCGCGCGTGATTTTGTACTGTTAGCGATCGGTTTACGGTATCCCTTGGCCATAGAACAACCAGTGCATGGTCTCAACCTACCTAGCAGCTCTATACCTAGTGATTTGGCAGTCTCTCCCAACAAAAATTCGTTAGCATGGCCGTGCACGCAGTGGAAAAGGTTGATGTCTACAGGAGTCTCATGCGAGTCCGCGCTACCAGGGGCTATCACGGGGAACGCTAGAGGATCAGAATCAGCAAGTTGCACAAGGTTCCCGCTTGCCAATGTCAAACTTCTGAGCGACTCAGGCTCACGCTGGTCAACACTATCGGGGGCTATCACAGGGAAGCCCAGGGGAGCAGGGTGAGCAGGTTGTACGGCGCTCTCGACGGGTTCGAGAGCCGACAGGGGAAAAGGAATGCACTCGTCATCGGGGTCAAGCCGTCTACCGTGGTTAGAGTAACCAGAGCCATCACTCCAAAACCTAAGACGTCCGTCCGCTAGGGTCACGCTCATATCCTCATCGTCAGTTGAGAAACCTACTCCTCGCGTGTGCGCAGCCATTAGGGAAAAAAGGTTGAAAGCCAAGCTGGGGTCGGAATGGCGTCGCTAATTCTGGTGTCCGCTCTCTCATCGACTGCTCTATAATTCCGCGCTTGTTCGAGGGCGTTTTGGGCTTCACGCTGGACCTCCATCGCCGCTACGTTTGCGGCGGCGATCTGCCTGACTTCTTCGACACAGGCCATTCGTTCGGCAAGGGGGAGCTCGAATATGGACCCCACCATATTTCGGAGCTAACGTCGAACCCAGCACGAGCAGGCTATATCGGTCTCCTCCGCACGTAATCCCGACAAATCACACGAGCTCCATCTTGTCACCGGGACCTCGGCACGAGCTGCAAAGATCTTCAACCCGCTAGCGTAAGACGCAATGTCGTGCACGAAGCCCATCTCGCCTCGCGGAGAGGGTCATGGAGCCTCGGGTTGGACGCCGAGAGGATGGAAAGAAGAAAATGTTTTATAAAAATGTATATTATCCAGAATTAGAAGAAGATACACACCAAGAAGAAGAAAATATATATAAGTTGAATACGTAGAAAAGAAGAAGTTGTCGTAATTGTTGTAGTTGAAAAGAACAAGTAGTAGTTGTTGTGAACCCCATCGGGATTAATCCAGAACCAAACATACCGTCGCAGGCATGTTTCTACCGGGGTAATATACTGAGAACATACCACGTCAGCATCTTCAACCAATAGAATGCTCCCAACCCCAATAAGAAATTCTCCTAAAATACTCGTACATGAATCATACATCCGTAGTATACATGAACATACTGCTTATTAGGCAGAGTGCAAATACTACGTATGTACCTGTTTTTGGCCGCAAACGGACCAGGTATACCTTGTTTTGGCCGCTGCCCTTCAATAAAATATCTGGGACAAAACATAAGGCGGCGGATTTCGTTCCGTTTCTGCTTAAGCCTTGGACAATAAATAGACACTGCAACAGACTATTTCGCCTACAATATACCCCCCGAAAAGTCTATCAATTGAAATGAGGCGGACTATTGATTCCTAACTTATTATCGCAATAAGAATTGCGAAGACAACAACATATTGTAGTCCACCTACTAATTGGAATTGCTTAAGCAAATGTTTTAGAGCTCTGTTAATTAACTGGAACTGATTGTCTTCTGCAACGTTTTCGCTCGGGAGACTCCAATACTCTATCACTTCTTCAATAGGATATGGGACCTACCCACAATGGACGATTATTGATTTTACAGTAGATCTTCCGGAAGTTCATTGAAATGGAATTGGTCGAGACATTGCTTTCGCGGTGCATCTGTTAATTGGAATGGGTCGGCCAACATGTTTGTGTCCTGCCCTTCCAATAGATATTGTTTCAGCAATTATTTTCTGGTCTTACCTACTAATTGGAATGGTTCAATCAAACCGTTTCTGCTCTAATCTTACAAATTTAATCGTTTCAAGAAATTATCTTTGTACTTGTCTACTAATAGGAATGGTTGTATCAATAGGTTTCTGTCCTGACCTTCCAATTGAATTTTTTTCAACAATTAGTTGAAGGTCTTACCTATCAATAGGAGTGGTTTGGTCAATAGTTTTCTATCCTGAGCTTCCAAATTAATTTTTTGATTGGTTCAATAAGGTTTGTCCTGATCTTCCAATTGTTAGTTTTCGATCAATTTGTTTTTCCTCGGTAATTCCAATTACCAATTAATAGACCGCACTCGAAATAATTTGGTTGGACAATTTCAAGTAGTAGTCAGCAATCGAAACAAATTGTCTGGACAATTCCGACTAATAGATCTCACTCAAAATAAGTTGACTGGGCGATTTCAATTCATAGACACCACTCGAAATCATTTAGTTGGGCTATTATATTTAATTGGCATCCTTCTAAATTAATTGTCTCGGCAGATTAGACAGCACCGGACATCAATTGTAGGCATAATTCCAATTAGTAGACAGCACCCAAAATCAGTTGCCCGGACACTTTCAATTAGTATACTTCAATCGAAATAATTTGGTCGGGCAAATCCAATTAATAGACACCATTCGAAATCAATTGCAGCCACAATAGACTGTTGTAATACGAATGTTTCAAAGAATTGCCCAGGCAATTCCAATTACTTGACAGCACCCAAAATCAATTGTCTGGACAATTCCGATTAGTAAACAGCATTCAAAATGAATTACACGGACAATTCCAATGAATATACTCGTAGTTCAATCGAAATCATTCGGTTGGACAATTCCAGTTAATAGACAGCACCCGAAAATAATTATTGACACAATAGACTATTGAAATAGGAGTTATCCATGGTGTGCTTATATATACTGCTGCTTGCTGTGCTTCGAAGTCTTGTTTTTCTTTCGGGTCAAATATTAATGCCACACCTCATGCGAATAGCTCAGAAAATATTGAGGCACATATGTTACCAGGTATAAGGATTTTCCCTGGGCTGGGTAATCGATCGATACTTTACCCCTATAGCTCAACAGGTAGTATATATATACTCTCACATTTGACGTCGGCGAGGACACGGGTTCGAGTCTCACTTCGAACGTTTCTTTGATAGAAACGCTTGCGCGTGCGCCCCTGAAACAACACGTCTCCCTGGTTCCCCAGGAATTGAAACGAAGTGGGTAGGTCAACGTACGGTCGTATACGGGGTACCGACGTCCCAATTTCCCGCCGTTCAGAGGGAGGGAGAGAGTGTAATAAGGATTACCCTGCGCTGAGGTAATCGATCGATCTTTTCCCCACATAGCTCAGTAGGTAACATATTAGATACGAGGTTCCTCTCCGAGACGTGCCTAGGGGAGTGGCGCAAGGACGAATCGAAAACCTACTACAACAGCACGCGATATTGTTGTATCATACGCATACCATATTGTATTGAATATTCGTAGTACATAAATACGACGTTATGGAATATCTGCGTACTAATGTTCTTAAATGTAGACCTTTTTATAACTGCACCTACCTGCATTGTTTGGGATAAAACATACTCGGAAATATGGTGGAACTGTTACTCTTGACTCGATCGTTCGTAGAGATCCCGCCAAACTTATTTCACATTTGTCAATATTTTATTGTTGTGGAACTCGAGGTATAAGGAAGGTCTATGCCGCACAAAACCGAGGACTCCCGACAAACTGTTTGTTGAAAATACTCGAAGCGTGACACGCTGCACACACACGCATGACACACGGCACGCACCACACACGCACGCACACGTGACACATGGAACACAGTGCTCGTAGAGTAGTAGTGGTGAGCTAATATTTGATAGCAATATAGATAGAAACAGATGCCACCCGAAAGAAAGGAGACTGACGACTTTCGCCACACGCCTGTCCCTAAGAAACCCACTTGGTTTGTTTTAGTATATGTCACAATAGGCTCAAAAACATGACACGCCAAAACAAACGCTAGCGCATCGCCAAGGGATTCGAACTCAAGCCTTCTAAATCTAACAACTCGGGACACAGATGGCCGGTATTCGACCTATCGTTTTACCAAAGTACTATATGTATCTCACTGTTGTCGTGGCACAGTATTTTTTGTCCGCGGCACCGCGCGCAGACGCGAACGACCAGGCGCACCCCGCACCCCGTCCACACATCACTTCTTCTTCTATCTGCTGGGGACGCCAGGCGCATAGCGACATGATGACCCTCTGATGAATTACCCTATCTAAACTGGCCGATGGTGTTACGGCACTTCTCCGACAAGCACGCAGCCATGCAGAGCAGAGAAGAGAGAAGGTCGGAGTCACACGTCGAGGCCTGATCGGCGGACATGCAAGCCCTGACGACAGAAGCATACGTCTTATACCTACGTATCAATCAGCCACAGCAGTATATAACTGGTGGACACGCTGCCTACAGAAGCACGTCTGCTGCTTGTGCTTCGTAGCCGGGGCTAGCTGGACCCCGTTGATTTGTGGTCACTCGGTTGCATCGGCTGTTTTGTGTCTCGTGCTTCTCCGCTCTGAGTGAGCTTCGGGAAAGCAAACACTAAAGAGAATCAAAGAATGTCAAGGAGCAGTTTTAGAGGTTTACTTCTATTTAGCTTCTTAAGCCGTTCTTGCATTTCTCGCTCTCATAGTGAGCGTGGGCGTCTGGTCACGCCCCAGCAGGCAGACAGAAAATAAGGTTTCAAGCATACATGGTCGATGTGGACTTAATGGACCGCAGGCTCCGGTAGACAAACAGCTAGCCACAGCACAATACAGCTCGAAATAGGATGGGTGCTCTTCAACACTTGTTACTGCCTGGGACGCATGCAGATTTAATCAGTTTACCTTGTCATGTATTCTGTGAAACCTGTCGCGCGATTTGGCAAATGTCTGCCGGACCTTGTGTGATGGATTGTAACCATGTGCTCTCTGCATGTTCTGTTGACAACCTGTCGGGTATACTGGCATTCGGTGGGCTCTTCCTGTGTGCTCATGATGAGCTCGTGAAAAGGGCAAACAAACAAAACAGAACATTATTATTATTTACTGACACGTACGTATAAGGCCTCATGCAGATAACCCGGGAAATCATCTTATCCACTCCCGCGGGAGAATACCTTTAGCGCCCGCCACGCGAGCTACAGTGCTCGGATCGAGCTCAAACCTCGACGAATGTGTCCGACGGGCCTCCCGTGTCGGAGTACCTAGGGTTTTGCCGAGACGTGCTCGTACGAAGAGAAAAGTTGCGAAAAATATGAAAATTTAACAAACATAACTATACTTATTATCCTTGTTGGTAAGTCATCATTTTGTCGTCCCTCGATAACACGGAGTAATTATCTGTAGTATGCGTAGTTCATGTTAAATAGTTGGATCCTCGGAATATCAAATCATAATTCATTACCAAGCCAGTGAAGGTATGCAGGACAAGTAATACATTGTCGTACCTAGTGGCTACTATATCGTATATAAGTGGTTTAGCTCATCAGAACCCACGTGTGGAATAACATTCCGGCCAGTAAACACATATAATGCAGGATAATGGATAGGCTGTTGAATGTGGCTTGGTTGTTCTGTATAAAGACTGCGTACAAGATCGGTCACGATTGTTGTTGCGTTATCTGACGCAAGGTGTCGTAGGAAGTGCATGTTGCTGTTTCGATTCAAGATCGTAYTGCGTGTTGCTGTTTGCGATCATCAAGATCGTCAGAAGAACAGGGGCGTTTGCACGCGCGCTCTCTCTCACTCTTCTTTTGCTCATCATCAGCCTCGCTGTTGAGCACATACATTAATCAACATTGGCCTGGAGTCGCCAACACTATCTTCTCTTCTATTGAAGCGTTCATACAAGTTTGTCTCACAGCGACCTAAGCGTTCACCCTCAAATTCAGGCTGTATCTTGTCCGGTCATCGTCAAGTGGGTCTGATCGCGTACACACCAGCTACGCGCTTGTATGCACGCTATACAAAACCCCTATGATAACACCCTCACACCGTCCGTGTAAAGGCATTGCTCGACGCCGTCCTCTATATATATTTTGTCATTGTTGCTCTCTGACTGTTTGCATCTGACTGCTTGTATACACCTCTGACGGTGGCATATATATCATATATATATTTACAGGTATATATCATACTATATACAAGGTTCCCCTCCTGGATGAATCGAAAACCTACTATAACAGCATGCGATAATGCATAATACGCATATCATATTGTATAGTACATACATTCGACGTTATTCATATGTGCGTATTACCAGGTATTACTGTTAGTGCATAAAATATAGACCTTTTTAGAGCTGCACCTGCATTTTGGGGGATACAACATACTCGGAAATATGGTGGAACCGTTACTATAGACTCGATCGTTCTCAGAGATCCCGCCAAACATATTTGTCAATATGTAATTGTTGTGGAGCTCAAGGTAAGGAAGGTCTATCCCGCATAAAACCCAGGGCTCCCGAAACACCAAGTTCGAAAATACTCCACCCGTGACACGCTGCACACACACACGCATGACACACGGCACACACCGCACACGCACGCACACGTGACACATGGGACACAGTAGTACTCGCGTACAGTCAGTAGTGGTGGGAAATTATTTGTAGACTAAGTAGAAAAGGATGCACCGAAGAAAGTGCTGGAGCTCTCGACCACACCTGCCTAAGAATCACCCACTTGGTTTTTGTGTGCTGTCTGTCTTATATATGTGGGGTCTGGGTTACGTACAATACAAAAAAGTCAGAAAAACAAACAAAACGCGGGCATCGCCAAGGATCGAACTCAAGCCTTCAAATCTGAAATCGGTCATGGTGACCGTTTGGCTATATTTTCAAAGATACATTTTACATGTACTGGTACAGTATTATTTGTCGCGGCGCGCGCCAGACACACAGCATGCCGTACATACACCATGCAAGCACATCAGCAAGCAGCGACAGCAGAAAAGAGAGAGGTAGTGGTGCCTGATGACCACTAATTAATAGCCACAGCAGTATACATACGGTGGACCCGCCACAGTCACGTCTGCTGTTCGTGTGTCTAGCCGGGCCTGTGGTGTTGTTTGTGTTCGTTGCATTTTCTTTGATGTCTCGTGGATTTCTGGAGTGAGCTTCGGGGAACAAACACAAAATACGAAAAATATAAGGATAGTTGAGGTACTTCCTAATCAAAGCGGTCATCACATTTCCGGTCATAGTGCGCGTGGGCCTGTCACACACAGCAGAAGAATAGAAGAAAAAGGTAGATAGATGGTGTTGATTATGGACCGCAGGCTCTGGTAGACACAGCTAGCCACAGCAATACAGCGCAGATGGGCGTGTCACACACGCACCGGGTTACCCGCTGGTGCTTGTTATGCAGAGTTGTAACGCTGTGCTCTCTGTATGTTCTATTGTCAACCTGTGGAGTACTGGTATGTCGGTGGGCTCTCTTGTGTACTCATGATGAGCTCGGGAAAAGGAAAAACAAAACAGGGTACAAAACAACAAACATTACATTATTATTTACTGGCACGTACGTACAAAATGAGGCCTCATGCAGAGAACCGGGAAATCGTCTTATCCACTGCCGCGGGAGAAAAAACTTTGAGCGCCTGCCACGCGAGCTACAGAGCTCGGGTCGAGCTCAAACCTCGACCAATGTGTCCGGCCGGGCCTCCGGTGTCGGAGTACTTAGTGTTTTGCCGAAAAGTGCTCGTGTGAAGAGAAAAGTAAGAGTACGAAAATTTCACAAACATAAGGGCCCGTATTAACGAAGACTTGTTTTCGTTGAATTGAGTTTTTTGTTTCGTTCGTTTGTTTTGATTTGCATCTGATTGGTCGCAAAGTGAATAGCCAGCAAGACATTTCCATTTCAAAGAAAAAAAACGGAATTCCACAAGAAGTTTTCGGGACTTCTTTTGTTCTTCGTTTTATTGAATTGGGGAGTTCATCCAACTTGTCGTGGCGTGTTCCATGAAACCGAAGGAAGCCACGCAATCTTGAGCTATGTCGTCGGCTGATTCAGAGGCGAGATCCACCATTCCCGAGCGGTACGGCCACCGGATCAGCCGCAGCGCGAGGTCCGACGGGCCCAAGCACAGGGTAGACAACTTGCGGCGCCTAAACAATAATGAAGGCCGTCGCAAACCCATTTGTTTTTTTTTTTTAATTTTTCACCGCTCTTTGCCTCCCAACCCACACGAGCACCGACCAGGTCGCGACTTGGCGTAGAAGTTCGATCGCTGTATCACCGTCGCGTGGGCGCGCGTGGGGCTTCGGGGCTGCGCCAGCTCACCCAAGACACCCCTAGAGTGATAGCCTCCTAGCCGGTGCCGGCAGACATAATTTTCCGCTGGCAGCGGCGCCCCGGGGAGGACACAGGCCATAGGTCGCCTCGTTGTTGCTCACGGGTGTTCGTTGACGTTTGTGCGTTTTTCGGTTTTTGAAAGCAATACATCATTCCTCGATAGGACCCAAAGTCGTTTTTTTTTCACGAAATTATGTTCAAATGGATTGATTGCTATTCAAAAAACGATGTTCGTTAAGATGGGCCCTAACTATACATATATTTATATATATATACCATATATTATACTGTATGTTCCTCTGACTGTTGCCTATTGCCTGTCTGTGTGGTTGGTGTCTCTGATGACAGGCGTTGCAGATTCTTCGAATGGACTCAGACGACAGCGACGGATTCGTCCTCTTTATGGACGCGATGCTAGACCACCAAAACCTCATCCTCGACGAGCACGACGATGAAGTGGCACGACTCCAATTCTTCGAAGAGGTTTTGGTGAAGGGAGCTGTGTCCCAGGGAAGATTCACCGAAGATCAGTTCAAATGGTGAGGAGGGACACCTTCTATCTGATGAATGGGGCGATGTAGGGAGTGTGTAGATTAAAGGGGGGGGCGGGGGGGGTCCATTGTTCGTACGCGGAGTGCGACTGCATCAGGTAGGAGAGGGGGGCGGCGTACTTCTTCGTTGCTTGCCTTAGTCATTTGACCATTGACTACGCATCTCTTTCGAGGCGGAGTAGGCGCGGCGACGGGGGGTTGTACTCAGGTCATGCATGGCCGTAGTCGTATGACCATAGACCCTCGCATTACTACAATGCACGGACGGAACAGGCGGAGGGGAAGGAGGGAGAGAGGGTTGGGTCGATTGTTTATGAGTGAAGCACGACTACTGTGCATCAATCCAACCTCTCTCTGACGAGAGAAAGGCCTGAAATCTTACATTAAGGGAGCCCGCATGGAGTGTTCCGCGTGGCAGGCACTTCGCACCGCCGGCCGCCTGCCTCGTTCAGCGTATTGTAGACAGCCCACAGTGGTATCTGGTTACTCCTACGAGCGACTTATTGTACGATGTACAAGGGCTCCGCTCCGCGGGCGGCTGACGCCGCCCGCTACGCTCGCGCAAGGAAAGGGGCAGAAGATGCCCATGATGTATAGTGCAAGCAAAAGCACCGACTTGAAAATGCCAAGAGGTTCATGGTAAGAGGTTCATGGTGCACAGGGAAGAAACGGCGGACTTGACATGCATGCAAAACATGCTCGGGATGCACATTAGCTCCATGCTCCAGGACAACATAGAAGCTGTATGATCGAAAGAGAAAGCACAGCAACACGGCTCACAGCACGGCGCTGCGCTGCCTGCTGTGGTGTGTGTGATTTGTGCCTTCGTGAGTATGTGTGGGAGTACAACAACAACGAACGGTGGTATATATTACTTCGTACTTTGCATGTATGGAAGAGAAAGCACAGCACAGCTCGGTCATTAAGTTGTGAAGTACGAAAAACAGGAAATCAACAAAACTGAGAAAGACGAAAGACGTACACATTGGTACGTACGTACATACGAGTATACTCGTACGTAGTCGTACTCGAAAAAAAGAAAAAAAAACCATCGGACCCATTGCGCCGCAAAAAACAAAAAAAAAGGTGTTGACGTCTTTCGCGTTCTGTCAGCCTTGATGCTCGCCGTCCCTCCGCGATCACGTCGCCATTGATTCGGTCCGGGTCGAGCTCTACTGCCTCTCTGCCCCAGTGAGCCCCGTGGCCCGCCTCGCATGAAGCCCGATGCTCACCGTGGCCCTCGTTCGCCCGCTCCATCATGATGGTGTTCAAACTGCGGGGGTTTCTCTTTAAATCCTATTTGTTCCGATAAATAAGTAACGCTTGAATTTTATTTTACAGGAACAAACGAACCTTATATATTCGGACATGCTGCAGCAGCAACGCAGACAAAGCGCCTTCATGCTTCCCTCGTGTCTCGGTGGACACGCCACGCCTAGCCACGAAAAAAGCGACCGCGCTCCTTCTGACCCCCCCTCTACTGGCCAGCGCCCTCCCATACCCGCGATGGCGCCGGGCTCGCCCGCGTTGCCGTGCTGTCTGGGCAAACACACGAACCCAAAACTGAAAGAGGATGAAGCCTCTCGCCAACTAAAGTATGTAGGGAACAAAGAGGGAGAGAATGAGCAAGTAATGAACGGAGGCGGTGTTCGAAGTGGGAGCTCTGAGAGGCCAGGGATGAGGGATCCCTGGGGGAGATATGAGTAAGTATGTCTATACTATGACGGAGGGCATTGCTGTGCGATATGTACCAATCCCCACGAACGCTATGTACAAATAAATCCCTATGAGCGATCGGTTATATTTTATTGAAATGCACACGTATAAAATAATCGGTGAAACGTCGATGAGGAGGGGGTAAAGACATTCATGAAGGGGACGGCATTTTTTGTATAAGTTTGTCAGGTATTCCGGTATGTTCGGTAGGTGTATGTGAATGGTATATGGTTGAAACAAGAGCTGCACATAATAATAATGTAGGCCTATTTACGTACCAGCCTGCATTGCCCACGCCACCCCCTTTCATAATGTGAGAACTATCCCAAAGGGAGTTTAGCAACCTGAGAAGCCTTGTTGTGCGTTTCAACATTTCATATGATACCAGTTTTAAGGATACCCATTTTTGGGCTGTAAAAAATGAAGCCCATGCTACAGCACACAGGAGAGCCGGATAACTAGCACAACACAACAATAACCAGAAGCGTTTCTCTCTCCCCCCCCCCCCCTATAAATATATGATATATTTATAGGTTGGGTTGGCGTCGATTGGCAACGACGCTGTAAAACACGCCTCTCACTGCGTGAGCTAGACAACCAGGGTGCCGTTTGCTTTTTTTGGCGGTCACCAAGGCTGGCGGTCGAGTTAGATCATTTGTGCGGGGTGGAGAGCCTTTGCTCCGCACAAGGGGAATGATCGTATCACGTAGTGTGTATATGGTAAGGCACCAACGAGGCAGTTACATAGTGCTCCCATTGCTGTTTCAGAAAGAGGCCACACCAGAAATTAAATTAATTCATTGAAGCTGTCATCCGTATGCAAGTCCGCCTTACAAGCGGTTCTTCGTAGGATGCAGCTCACCCTTCATACGATTCGCCCAACACCTCATGGCGCTTCGCACTTGGTGCTAGCAATGTCTGCCTGGTCGGTGAAAACCCAACGCTGCTCCGGTCCCGGCATTGTAGGGATGCGAGGGTCTATGGTCATACGACTACGGCCATGAGTCATCCCCCTTGACTAGCAATAAAGCACACCCCCCCCTCCCTTCCCCCCCGTTAAATTAACCGGCCATGTGCACCGCCAACAAACAAGGTGGATGAAAGACCCTCAGCTCGAAAAAATGGTCAGAGATGAGTTGGAATCGGCCGCTTCGCTTGGCGTGCGCGCAACTCCCACCGTCTCCCTCAACGGCATTCACATGATGCACCTTGTCGGGGCCGACCAGCTGGCAAACTTCGACCTGTTCGTCGGCAGAGGAATGTCTCCCCAGCCACTATACCATCACGCCGGCGGCGGGGAACTAAGCGTGTGGCCTTCGGTGGAGGGCGGCGGCGCCGGCGCCGGAGGAGAGGGCGCTGCTGACCATGGCAGTGACAGCGTTCGGTCAAGCGGCCTCGGTGGGAGGGGAGAGCTTCCCCGAGGAGACAAGGCAATCTCCGTCAGCATGTAATATGTATACGTAGCGCGTCTTGGGCGTAATTTCTTCTTGTCCTCGCTGTCTCATGCTTTTTTGTTTCGTGTTGGTTGTTACTTCCCTGCCAAGAAAAAACGAATTCCAACCCGCTAAATCAAGTACGCGCATTAGCGGTTTTACCCCCCCCCAAACAACACGTGCGGGGTGTAAACCTTTGAAGGAGGGAGGGGGGGGGGTAACGAATATATATATATATTTTATATACATACATAATATAATAATAATATCATATTAAGTATAAATAATATATATATATTACTTTATTTAGTGTGCCTCGAGCAACAGAAGAATGACCATCGGGACTCCCCATCGAAGAGGCGCAGGCCAGGGTGACGAGAGTCGGAGCCGGCTCAGCGCGAGACTAACAACTTCGGAAAAGGTTCGCTATAGTATACGATAGAGGCACATACGAGTACGTGTTGGAAAAAACACTAATTCTGGCTGACAGGGGGGTCCTTATACCTGAGGAGCGTTTCAGGAATGTCACTTAATTATTATGTGCTCAGTGCTATTGTTTTTGAACGTTTTGACGAGCGCCATGTGAGTAGTGTTGTATGTACATGGGCATGCATTTTTCATGTTTTGTTTTTTTGTCAAGGTCAGGTTTTGACTTTCAAATAGTATAGAGCTCCCTCAAGCGAGGAGGCCTCATAGTAATTAGGCGCTACCACTAGAAGGGAATCATCTACTTCCAAGACCCTGCCTGCGCTTTAAAAACAAATTTCAAACTAGAGCAGTAGGGTGCGCTAACACTTGCTGTAGACGGAAGAAGTTGAACGGGGCTGGGCGGGGCTGGGCAGCGGCGGCGGCGGCGACGGGGGGGGGTGCCTATGACATTAGGCCGGATCCGCCGATACTATCAGAAGAATGGGGGGGGGGTTACTCATGTCGTGCACGGCGGTAGTCGTATGATCATAGACCCTCGCATCCCTACAATGCCGGGACGGAGCATGTCGGGTTTTAAACCGACCAGGCAGATATTGCTAGCACTACGCGCGAAGCGCCGGGAGGCGTCGGGCGAGTCGCATGAAGGGTGAGCTGCATCCTACTAAGAACCGCTTGTGAGGCGGGCTTGCATATGGTTGACAGCTTCAATGAGGTAACTTAATTTCCGGAGGGGGGGGGGTACAGTAGGTACTCTGTGAGGCCGCAGGTTGCGTGATGCTATACGTATACGGTAGACGAAAACAGGCAAACCAGAAAAAACACCGCTACAAAACGACGACCATAACTGACTGGCTTAAGGGAGGGGCGTAGATCCTTCCAAATAACTTCACCCGGGCAATGGACGCAGGCTACGATAGAGGTGCACCATGTTTTTTCTGGAGCTCCGTACTTGAAGAGCTCTACACCTCACCCCAAGCTGGTTTTGGAGGCAAGTAAAAGTGCTATCCGATTGAAAATTCCATGGCCGAAGCAAACAAGGAATTTTAATATTGCAACAAAAGAATGACAGTCCGCCGATTTTTGAGTTAAGGAGCTCGATCATTTCAGAAATAATTTCACCCAAAAAGTGCTATCTCTATCGTAGCACGCACCAATGTTTTGGCGAGAAACTCGTGTGAGAACTTCGTCCAGGGGTGTGTGCGATCAAATCATGTTGAATACAGTATACGGTATGTATGTATAGGTCCCTCTAAGCCACGGACCCTTTAAGGCATGTTTTGGAAGAAAATCGTGTGTGTGTGAACTTTTTTCCAGGGTGTGTGTCATCAAACCCTCTGAGTATATTGGTTACACTACGAGCGTCAAACAATACAAGCAGTGCACGAGCACTCTACAGGCGACAACGAGCCTTGATTGGACTACACAGCGGGCATTCAGCACGACGAGCACTATGCGATACATGCAGCACGACAGGACACCCGCTTCCCCGCGCGCGTTTTCATCGACCCCTTTCCCCGCCCCCGCCCCCGCCTCCCACCCAAAGAACATATAGAACTTTGAACTTTGGTCTGGCTTCGAAAACATGGTTGATACTTATACAGTATGCTAGTACGCTTCTTCACACTCATCAGGATCGCCTGAGTCAACACTCCTGCTTTGGCCCACCTGGTCTTCACTCCCAACAATCCACCTGCCTTCGACAAGATCCCAAACTCTCCCGCCAAGTCAGTGTCGTCGGTCGCGGGAAGGGACGCCATTGCGATGGCAAAACACAAGCGGAAATTGCTCAACTGCTCGCCCCCATCGAGACGCACCACGAAGTTGTCGTCGAGAAGCGCTGTCGGCGTTGTGTACACTTCAAGCGAAGCGGCGAGCTTCTTCTCGTGGTTGACGAGGTCTACGATCTCGGGTGTTTCCATCGCGCTTTTCGGGGTTATCCCTTCGCAGAATTGTGTTGGGGAGTTGGGGAGGGGGAGGGGGAGGGGAGTTATGCTTCGTTGTCGTTTACGAGTGCAAAATGTTTACCCTGGTAGTTTGTACCAGGTATACTGTGTGTGTACTGCTGTGTGTTGCTCTCTCGGAAGGCGTGCGTGTAGGAAATGCAAGTCTCGAGGTACGGTGCGCGGCTAAAGAGTCATCCCAATTACGACCGGTTGCGCTTTTTAGCTCGATATTTTCTGACTGCCGTTGGTTGTAGCCGTCTGAGGCAATGTTTTGTCACTGGGACCGGTTAGTATGATAAAAATTATTAGTTCGCCCTTTGATAACACTGCACTGCACAAAAAACGAGAGGGTCATATACCTCGCACAGGTGATGATCTGCAGTAGTAGATCATCTGTATCGTTCTTCACCTGCTGTTGTGAGAGGTTGTGCAGCAGGATCTGTACAGTACAGATTCAACCCAGGAAACCTGTGCTAGATTGATCGTGCAGATTGTACAGGTATCACCCGGCAACATGATGAGCTTAGCTAGATCTTAAGTACAAGATCGTGAATAAGATCTGGCTTGAGAGATCTAAACTAGATCATCAGGTGGGGACGATACATATAATCTATGCGTAATATATATATATATCCAAGATGTGACATATTCCAAGTATAATATCAAGTAATTTGTCGCCAAATATTTTGTCACTGACGGACTTGTAATATACCTGCCGTAACACGGCGCTTTGTTTTGTTATCTTCTGTGCAAATGTTCATTTAAATCTTGCTGCTTGCCATTTTTGGGCGAGTGAGCATGCTTGAGATATAGTTGACGCTGGACAACAAACATAGATAAACCCCACGGTAGGGGTACCACGTTTTGGCTCAATATTTTCTGACCGGTTGAGCTCCTCACGTGAGTAACCACCGTATACCATTATAATTTTACTGGTATGTTTGTTTTTGGACTACTGCATTGGAAGTTTTGGTCCGGTTGCGCGAACGAATTTTTCCGAGGTCATGCTTCGGGTGAGATATTGAACTTCCTCATGTGAGGAGATCAGAAAAATCTGCTGCGCTCCTACCGTGGGATGAGTCCATATATCAAATAGTGCTTCACACACCAAGGCAATACAGCGCCCACCAGCGTCATAGCCGTCGCCGCCGCCGCCACCCATGCTATATACAAACCTCACAATTATCAACTTACTCCATAGACAAGCAGTCAGTGCAGAGAGGCTGAACGACGCGACGAAACAAAAACAGAACACGCCCTGCAGCCGATGCGATGATACACCCGACGCGATCGTGAAATATGTCAAAGCACGGCCGAGGACCCTGTTGTAGATAGGGTCGTTCTTATCGATCATCTTTCCCCCAAAATCTCCATTTTTTTTCCCCAAAAAACAAACAAGGAAAGCAAGGAAAACAGGATTTTTTTGGAAAGTTTGGAATTATAATCGAGGGCAAAATATTTGGAACGCTCCGCTTTCCAATATTTGGACATTGTTTTTGGAAAATATGAAAATCCTAAAAATTGCGCGAAGAGTTTATTTGGATTTTTTGGGGAAACGTTGCTCGATAAGAACGACCCTAAGCACACCGAACCGACGTCATCGTACAAAACTCCAAATATATCGTATATGTTCCGTTAGTAGCTCAACTAATGCTTAGTCGATCGCAGATTGCGAACAGCTAACAATACCAAGGTTCTTCACGGGTAATTACCCACCCCACGGGCCGGGCGAGGAATGTGTCAAAATCTCGCGGGTCGGGCCGGGCCGAAACAGCATGTGATTTGAATCGCATAAACCGGGTCGGGTCGGGTCGGGTCGGGTCGGGTCGAGTCAGTAGGTTTTCAATATATCACGAGTCGGGTCAGTAGATGTTTACAACCTCACGGGTGGGGCTCGGTCGGGTTTGGTTAAACCTCACGGGTCATGACCCGTGATATATGGGACATGTCCCGTTCGGGCCACCCTGACCCGCGGGTTGTTTTCTACTGAACCGCGGACGACCTGCGGATCCGACACTGCCGAAACGTACCGCTTGCTGCCCGAAGGCATTTCTCTCGCCGATAGTCATTTGGCCTGTGCCTTTCCAATATTTACAAAATAATATTTTAGCACTAAAACTATACCAGGTAAACAATATGTTCGTGCCCCACACCTGTCGACATCCACTACAGCCATACCACACATTACTGCAGAGTACAAAGTTAACATTATATTACTACTGTAGTAGTTTGTTTTTGAAGTGTTCCCCCAGCGGGCCGGATTCGTAGATCGAGCTCGCGGGTCGGGAGAAAAAGTATTGCAGATTCAGGTGACCCGACCCGCGATATGACCGGTATTTTGCGGGTTGTTCGGGGTCTGGCGGGTCGGGTCGGATCGGGTCGGGTCGAGGCGGGTCAGAAGGTGTTCAAGCGTCTCACGGATCGGATTGGGTCGGGAGTCTTCCAATATCATGGATCGGGTCGGGTCGGGTCGGGTTGAGTCGGGTCGGCAAAGGGAGGTTTCATAAACTCACACGGGTCGCATCGGGTCAGATCTCGACAACTCAAACGTTTCGCCGGTCGTCATGTCACCTGCCCCGATCCGACCCGACCCGACCTGACCTGTGAAAAGCGACCCGACTCATGAAAATCTCTACCTAAAACCAGACACATGCAAGTAATTAAGCCATCAGTTCGTTCTTAGGACCAGTCTTTTGCTGCAACAACCGCAGTTAGCTGCTCGTCCTTACCTTTCGAATTCGTCTCCAGTATTGGTGCCCGCAGCCACGGCCCATTTGGCCAAGAATCCGCGGAGCCCGAGTCTTGCCACGTCGTCATCGGCGTCGTCGAGGATGACCGAGTGGTGGACGAACATTGCATCCATGAACAGGACAACCTATTTGCTGTCGGCCGAGAACATCTGCACCGTCTGAAAGAATGACGCATGTGTCGAGGCTCTGTCTCTGTGAAGAGAGATGGCAGAGGTGGCACCGACGTGTCTGTAAATATCACCTGTGAAGAAGAAAGAAAAGTCATGGTTTGAAAAGGTGCTTATGTGGCCATATTGGAAAGAATATTGATCTGAGAGACCAAGAGAAAAGGAGAAGAAGAGAGCGAGTGTCGGAAAGGAGGAGAGTGGAGTAGAGTATAGTAGAGTAGAGTGGTCGAGGTGGGCGATGCCTGCACCTGGTCATCTCGGTACAACGCCCATGTTACGGTCGGGTACATTCTACCGTAGTCCGTACTGTTCCCTGTAATGTTCTCTACAACGTTATAGCAACGTTCTAGCAACGTTCTCAGCATCGTTCCTGATGGAGATGCTTTAGACATACAATATAGCGTACTACGAGTAAGATAACCTCGTAATCTATACGCATATAGTATTTACCCGAATATCTAAACTAAGATACTCATATACTCGTATCGGTGCGTAGTGACTGCACATCTCAAAAATATACGTATGGATCTCAACGTCCATATGCTAAAAAAAGGAGACCAGGGCAGGAAACGGGAAGTCATGGCGATGACGAAGGGGGAAGGGGGGGGGGGGG
>MEHQ01004476.1:31474-54838 GCA_008828725.1 Saccharina japonica
GGGGGGGGGCTACACGTTTTTTTCCATTGGTTGATTTTGGCTGTTGAGGCTGTCTGTCAGGGTAGTGGGCAGATCAGCCGCGCACACTACTCATATTAATAGCTGGAATAGGGGAGTTTAGCTGTTGAGGCTGTCTGTCAGAGTGGTGGGCAGGTCAGCCGTGTACAGCAGCTGGAATAGGAGATGGGGTAGGTGGGGCAGGGGGAAATAGACCAGCAGGGAGATCCGTCGCAGTTTCACCCACCTCCCCCGTGGGTGCCACGTGCATGATACTAGTAATGAAGAACAAGCTTTTTTTCATGAAGAGTAGACCAACAACGTAGTGTACCTGGTGTGTTCGAGGTAATTGACAAAATGTTTATTCGGCATATGATGCACGCAGCAGGAGAAGACATGCTCCCCAACGCGTAGTACACGTGCCATCTACTACGAGCACACATGATGTAAGCTCCCTTGTGACGTGTATTACTTGGTTTTTGTATGCGAGGGTGAGGAATAAAGAGATCGAACATCGCGATCTCGATCCTCGATCATCAATCCTAGATCTTCGATCTCGATCTACAATAGCAGATCAAAATAATCGGCTAACATTAAACACGATCTCGATCTCGAGAAAATCGCCAAAATCGCGATATGGAATCGAGATCGTGATCACACGACCTATCTTCAACACTCATAGACACCGATATGATCCTACTCAGCAGCACCAACCACCAACCACCCTGCTCTTCATCTCCGCCAACACCGCTTATACTGATATGGACAATGACCGGGGTGCTTATATATGCAGTTCGAAAAACGAGAAGGCAGAAAGGGACCAAACGCCAAGGAAGAAGTGGATGCCTGCAGGCGGCAATGCGCCAATGCGGCGATATAGATAGGGTTGAGGGACCGGCGGAAAGCCGCCGGCGGCATGCGGCGGAATGGCGACATTGGTGTGACGTCATCATCAGATGTATCTGCTGAAATACCACCTTTACTATTATGGACGGAAATATAGTTACCGTTTAATCCCGAAATATCAATTCAAAACGAGGTTATATTTACAGCCAAAGTTTAACAAAACAAATGACGAGATTACGCCGCATTTGTCACAAAGGGGCTTCGTACACAACACACAACGAACACCGGAGCAGCGCCCACCCATCCTCGCCTCGCCTCGCCACCGCCACCACGTCCTCGTGCCCCGACCCCCTCCGTCTGTTCCGACTTGCTTTTGCATTGTTTCTCTCTAGGGTATAGACAACGCGGCTGGCTGTTGTAGAGCACGTGCAGGTACCTGGTATTATTAGTAGGCTCAGCGTTTGCTACTACGTCTGCTGTACGCAGAGTACTGCTGCTGCTGTAGAGGCATCCAGCCTACGTACTCGTGGACGCACAGAGAGCTTCATAATGGATGTTCCTCCAGAGACGCTGATACCACCTTCAAGTTACTCACCTAGCAGCAGCAGCAGTGGTGCTGGACGACCCTTCCTTCCGGTATTGGGCAACAGTCGGCTGAGGCTTGCAACGTGGTGGTTCTTTCTGCTCCTGTCAGGCATCATGGTGTTCCACAACCTCGCCATTCGAAGCTGGGGCATAGGCACCTTGCCTTCCTTCCCCAGGTTTGACCTTCGTACAGGACAATACAGGGACAGAGTGCATATATAGCTACGCAACGTAGTTCGCGCGATCGAAGTATCCCACGCAGCTTGCAAAGATGAGTTTCGACGAAGAAATCCTCGATCTCACAGCTGTCGTTGTTTTTTTGTTTTTTTTCCAATATGTCTAGGTACCAAATGGACATTTTCCCGGAATAATTTCACTTTCCATCTCCGGCCGCGGGTCTTTTTTCGCGCTATCGGCTGCGGGGCATGCGGGGGGGCCGCGTGTACGCCACGGCGCAAGTGCGCGTCCCGGCCGAGGCCCGTGGGGCGTGCTCTGGGCCTTCAAAGTCGCAAATTATGGCAAATAACTCAGGGGAGGCGTTCCGATTTGACACCGCCTCGCAACTACTCTGGAAAACCTGACGTACGACTGTTTTTTTATCCGTATGAATTTTGATGGTTCGTTTTTGGCCCGCCGAATGAACGGAACACACACAGCACTCCCCACGCACGAGGCAGCAAGGATCACACCGACATTGAACGAGGCATACATCAAGCGTCGTGCAGCAGTAGTTGATACCATGTTGCATGCGTCTGCTCTCTCTGGGCTGTGTACAGCAGTAGAGCAGTTGTGCGAGGCGCTTGAAAAGCTACAGGCGCATTTTATGTAAACTTATAAATTTGGTTCCAAGGTTTTGGAATCTACGTAGAGTACATACACAGATCTACGAGTACTTTATGTACAGTACGAGCACGAGTATCGTAGGCATGTTATGTTTACCTCTCTCTATCTACGTGAACGATCGACCGATCTACATACGTACGAATACGGGTGTTTTGGTGCAGCAGTAGTAGTAAGAAGCTGCATAACACACAGTAGCCGCTGTTCAGATTGTTGCCTTTGTGACCGCTGTGGTGTCCTGTTTGCGTGCGCAGTACCCGTAGCACACATCTAACAGGGGGAATCCAGCAGGTCTAATTGTGACAGCTACGAACTAATGCTGTGTTTAGTCTTTCTTTGTGTATGCGTGTGCACGTGTTTGATGTATGCGATTGCAGCAAAACTTCCCCCTCTGATTTGACGTACCCACGCAGTACAGCAGCGATTGAAAACAACAAAACAGCCAATACCCGTCACGGGTATGGATAACACTTCATACTCGCCAAAAAATTGGGCCCCGGGCACCGGGGTACCCAGGTGTTCGACGTGTACCCTTAGACGAGTACCCGGCTACTAAACGCGTACCAAGGTACCCGCCCAAAAGGTAGTACATATTATACTCTTATCTTGGACAGGGGCGGGACTCGTCGGGCAACAGCTCTATCATAACTCTCATGTGCATATACTCATCTGTATAGCATAGAACAGCCGTGATACCTCGTTGTGTACTATTTATTGTGTGCACACTCTGCTCTCCAGCACAACAACTAGATATAACTGTGTGTGCTCTGTGTACTCAATCGTTGTGTATTGTTTATTGTATGTGCTCTGTGCTATGCTGCCGGTACTGTTCTGTATACAGCAATCACTTCTTCTGTTGGACTGGTATTGAGTACTCTAGGTCCGCTCTGTGTGTATAGTCTTCGTACTAAACTATTTATACTCTATGTACTCTACGTGATATGTGCTGCTGTAGTGTGGCCCGGCTGGCGAGATGTCAATATCACAGGTTGTCTGCCCGGCCTCGCCCGGATTATCAGGGTGTTTTGCTTTTTTCTGTTCGCGCTGTGCCGCCTCCTCCTCGACGAGGTTTCGAGGCCGCCACGTGCGTATTCGCCAGCGCCCAGCGGATGCTTTGGGGAGCCGCTTGCTGTCCACAATCGGCGTACGCAGCAGAGTCAGCTGTATGCCCTTATACCGGTTCTGGGATATAATATACCGTTGGGTTGCGTGGATCACACGCGATGTACCTTTTTCAGGCGCATTTACTACAAAACAGTAGTAGCCACGACAAAACAAATGTTGCAGATCGTGATTTCACTTTTTTTCAGGTTAATCACAAAACCTTGTGTACCGGTCGGTTTGGTTTACCGCATATTAGCTCTTCCAAACTATTTGTGGTTGGGTATATGCTTCTACGCGTCAAACCGCCAATTTACCGCATGTTAGCTCTTCCAAACTATTTGTGGTTGGGTATATGCTTCTACGCGTCAAACCGCAAAACAATAAAAAGTTTCATGTTATATAGTTTCGGGTGCGGGGGTGAAATCTGGGCAAAACAATAAAATAATTAGATTGCATTTGCAATGCTATGTTATTTCGTACCAGAATTACAGCAGAGTTAATTAATTACTTTCGGAGTTCGGGCACACGAAATGGCGTCGCGATTCACGAGTTGTTCGTGGATGTACTCGACATAACAAATCACTATTCAACACAAATACTCGTAGAAGTGGGTGCCTGCAGTTCATAAACTATGGGTCAAGAATGGGCACGAACAAAATAAAACTTCGGTTTTGGAACGAAGCTCACCAGTGTGGGATCGACTTTAAACCCTACACAAAATAGCTATATCGACGTCGGAATCAAAATAAGTCGTTGAGCCTGGACAACGAACTAAATTTTCTACACACCGGTAGCCCACTGTACCTCGGATACAATTTCAGCTCGTGACATATTTTTCGTTAGCAATGGCGGTCGCTACGCACTACTTTTTCCTTTAAACAAAACAGCAGTCTAATATACCACATACATGTTTGCTAAAAACAAACACTACGCGTATGAAGTATGTCGATCTCTTTTCGACTTGAGACATCCCCGGGATTTCAAGTGACCAACATCCCGAAGGGGAACCTTGTTCTATATAAGTATGCTATTCATACCTGGTATATCAATACATACCTTGATCCTCTTTGGTTCGGAAGCTTTCCTCGGCATATCTTGGTACATCACAGCCACTCTCAGCCTCTAATTTCCGAAACAGAAGTTACTTGCTTTCCGGAGGTTCTCGGGTTTCCTAGGTTTCTGTGTTTTTATTTCTAAAATTGCAATTTCAACTTTTTTACAAAACATGTTTTGATACGACGTACTTGTTTTTTTTTAAACATTTCCGGTTTTGGGTTCGTGCGTGTACCCAGTGAGCACGACAGCGCGTGCGAGCCCGGCACCACCGCGGGTATATGGGAGGGCGCTGGCCAGTAGAGGGGGGGGTCAGAAGGAGCGCGGTCGTGTTTTTTGTGGCTAGGTGTGGCGTGTCCATCGAGACACGAGGGGAGCATGAAGGTCCTCTCGCTGTTGCTGCTGCTGCTGCAATTAATCCAGTATGTATGTCCGAAATTATACGGATTTGTTTGTCTGTAATGAAAGAACATTCAAGCCAAGTTCAAGCGGTGCGTTATTTGTCGAAACACTATTATTTACAGAGGCATGCTCATCCTCGAGCGGGCGAACGAGGGCCACGGTGAGCACCGGGCTTCACGCGAGGTGGGCCCCGGGGCTCACTGGGGCAGAGAGGCAGTAGGGCTCGACCCGGACCGAATCGATGGCGAGGTGATCGCGGGTGGGCGGGGAGCGTTTTGTTCGAGTACGAGTACGAGTATCATACGTATGAACGTCTTTCTCAGTTTTGTGGATTTTTGTACCCTTCGATCGACGACCGTACTACTACTGCTGTGCTGTGCTTTTTCTTTCATACTCGTTCTATACATACAAAGACCGAAGGTACTCCAGTAGTACTGCTGCTGCTGTTGTTGTACTACCACACTTAGTAGTCACGAAAAAGGCACACACCACACCCCCAGCAGGCAGCGCAGCGCCGTGCTGCGAGCCAAGTTGCTGTGCTTTTTATTTCTTCCGATCATACAGCTCTGTTGTCCTGGAGCATGGAGCTCTATATCTATCTACTACGAGTACTGCTGTCTGCATTTGCAAGTCGCCTGTACGTTTGTTTGTTCTTTGTGTGTGTGTGTGTTTTTTTGTGTCGTACTGCTGTCGTCGTACACAGGCATGATACTCGATTTGCCACATAATATATGCCACATACCAGTACTCCTGCATCACCAAACAGCGGTAGACGGGTACTGTATGTTCAGCTGCGTACCGCAGCACGTATTTCGCTGCATTGCACCATGAATCTCTTTGGCCTTTTCAAGTTGGTCTTTACACATCGTGGACCTCTTCTGCCCCTTTTCTTAAGTTGCGCGAGCGTAGCGCGCGGCTGTCCCTCGGAGCGAAGCTTTGCTTTCTTCGCGATGTTTTTTCGTGTTGGAAGATAAAAAATAACCAGTATTGTTTCTGCCCTGTATTTGCCGTCATACATGTGGAGCTCTTGGCACTATCAAGTCGCCAGTTGCAAAAGCATTACATGTTCCTCTTTTACGCTTTTCACATTTGGTTCTATTCTTCCTTCCGCGAGCGTAGCGGGCGGCGTTAGCCGCCCGCGCAGCGGAGCCCTTGTAGACATACTTACTTTTGTCTTCTTCCCAAATCGTCGGGTTGACCCATCCCTGCCCTCTCAGGCCTCCCACTTCGACACCGCCTCCTTCGATTACTTGCCGGACCTCTCTCTACTTTCCGAGCTTTCCGCGGGACGGGAGGGGTTCCAAGCGTGTTCGGAGGGCTTCCCCACCCGGGGTCTAACCCCTACACTAAAATCAAGTCAAATATCCACACTAATTACAATATAAAAATCTCCATACTAAAATCAAGTAATTTATATCAATACTAAAATCAAGTAATTTTTTTTAAGAGTCTCCAAAATGTGAAAATATGGATCTTCATAACTTCGGTCAGAATCGAAATCGGCCCACAACTTCGCGAGTTAGCGATTTTTGCACTAATTTTAATATGAAAAAACTCGGACGTCAAATCGACCGAAAAAAGAAAAGAAAAAAAGGTCACTGCTGTACGTACAAGGGCTGTGCATCCATGCCGGTGTTTTGTTTGTGTCCGCTTTACGTACGTACGAGTACGTGCTGCTACTTTCTGGACTGCCGCTGTTGCTGTCGCCTCTTTCGATTGCTTGCCGGACCTCTCTCTACTTTCCAACCTTTCTTTGTTCCCTACATGTTTTTTCGCGAGAGCCTTTTCGGTGTTGTGTTCGTACGTGTACCCAGAGCACGGCCGCGTGGGCGAGCCCGGAGCCATCGCGGGTATGGAAGGGCGCTAGCCAGTAGAGAGGGGGACGGAAGGAACGCGTTTGCCTTTTTCGTGGCTAGGCGTGGTGTGTCCATCGAGACATGAGGCAAGCATGAAGCGGCTTTGAATTCCTTGCTGCCCCTGCCAACAATTCAGCCTGCCCAACATTATAAGGGTCGGTTCTGACTGTAAAACAAAATTCAAGCGGTGCTTATTTCTCGAACAAATACTATGTACAGAGAGCGAGCTACAAGTTTGAACACCTACATGGTCGAGCGCGCGAACAAGGGGCATGGTGAGCACCGGGCTTCACGCGAGGCGGGCCACGGGGCTCACTAAGGCAGAGAGGCAGTAGAGCTCGACCCGGACCGAATCGATGGCAAGGTGATCGCGGGTGGGTGGAGAGCGTCGAGGCTGACAGGAATGACAGAGGTTACAATTTTTTCCTTCGAGAGGCGCAACCATGACAGAGACCCGACGGCGCGGTGGCATTTTTTTTTAAATCAAATTTTCGTGTTATCATACTTGATTTCCAGTTTTTCCGACCGTTTGTTTTCGTTTTTGTTTTGCGCTTATACTCCTGTCGTTTTGTTCGAGTACGAGTTAATATGTATCATACGTCTTTCTCAGTTTTGTGGTTTTTTTTTCGCAAATCACAACTTGACCGCGTGCTGTGCTTTCTCTTTCATACAAAGTACGGAGTACTGCACTACCACACCTGCCAGGTAATCACGAAAAAGGCACAAATCGCACCCAGCAGGCAGCGCGGCGCCGTGCTGTGAGCCGTGTTGCTGTATTTTCTCTTTCGAGCATACGAGTACAGCTTTGTTGTCCTGGAGCCTGGAGCTCTTGGCATTTGCAAGTCGCCTGTTTCCTCCTTAATTTTTGTGCCACCTGTGGCTTTCTTTCACAATATGTTGTGATGTCCTTGACGAGCGAGCGTAGCGGGCGGAACCGCCCGCTACGCGAAGCGCCTTGTATATGATACAGAGTACTATACAGCACAGGACACCTAATAAGAAAGCCAGGCTCGCATTTAGAGGGAAATGATAAATTCGAGAGTCGGTGTCTTGAAATTAGTGTAGAAAGCACCCTGTCTCAAATAAAAATCCAGCCTGGGCCAGATTTCCTGTTTCTTATTAGGTGTCCTGTACTGTACGAGTAGTACGTAGCACATGACGGACCAGGTATATGATAGGACACATGATGACGAGTCTCGCTGCCCAAAGAAGAAAGAAGAACCCACACAACCACTTGAGCGGCTGAACGATGTTGCGCGGAGCCGGTTGTGCGCTTGGCATTGAGCGCACATGACTTGTCCTCTCACAGCAGTAGTAAAACAAGTATATTCCACAAGTGTAACTTGTGGTCTCTGGAACGGATTCAATATATTTGTCTGTCTGCCTGTCTGTCTGTCTGTCTGTCCGATGAGTCTCAGTCTGGGGTACCCCACGGCGAAATTTCTTTCAAAACTGCTACACCCGTGCCGGAGGCAACAGGTCGGTAGCCCTCGAGGAGGCGATCGTCATGGTCCAAACCATACCTAATGGGGTGCCCTGTGTGTGAAGTAGTCAGGGTTGGCTCCCAGCATCCCAAACGGAGTGGCGGGCGAGCTATTGCCAAACAGCACCGAGGCCAGTGCCTAATTTAAAGCCAATCGAATTTCATACGCGTACGAGCAGTCTTTCCAAGCCGCACCTTTCTTCTTCCCTACCTACCTCCCTCCCTACCTCCCTCCCTCCCTCTCTCCCATCCCCCCCCCTCCTCCTCCTCCTCCTCCTCCTCCTCATCTTTCCTTTTCTGATAAACAAACAATTGGCCGCTGGTCCAACAAAAAACGAATACGACTCGTACTGTACGCAGCAGATACGTAAGTTCACATCATGCACCTACCTACCACGGCAGACCACGGCGAAAACCGTTTTTTTCAAAGTCATTGTTTTTAGGGAAATGGTCATTTGGGGGGAAGCCCCCTGTTTTTACGGCCATTTGGGGGTAGGGTCATAATGCGCCTGCGGAACGCGCTCCCGCGGGCCCAAACAGGCTTCAAACGCCATTCCGAAGCCCTGGCAAGATGCCCGAAGCCCATGCCAAGCACGCACACAACTTTTGTTTTTTTCAGGCACGTCCTTGGGCCTAACGGGGTGGCGGCGCACGAGGGAGCAAACGAAGTCCCCCCTTTGACCACATCTTGGGGGGGATAACCCCACGTACCTACTAAAGTTATCTACTCCCCCCGATTGACCACTTTTTTCACCCCGTTTGACCGAAAGCATACCCCCTTTTGACGATCTGCGACAGCCTCAAAAACGACTACAGCAGTAGGTATCCACGTCACCGTCCAACAGCCCGAATAGACCACGGGGCGGAACATCCAGAACTTGCGAGTAGTCGGGATTGTTTGCCTCCCAAATCTCGGCGGAACTATGTAAAAATCAAATAGTTATAGACGATGTGAATATATCGGCTCTTCTGAGAAAACATGATGACGGTGATGGGAGGAGCAGAACACATACGCGTAGTTGCTCGGCGTACGTGTGAGTCGTGGGTCGTGGGCTGCTGGGCGCATGGTGTGCTGGGTGCTTGGTGCTTCGTTGCCGGGTGATCCTACTAAAACACACCAGCCTGCCGTCCAACACACAGCACAGACACCCGTAATGTTATAAGCTACCTGTGTCACCCGCAATTACCGTAGTTCAAAAACATTACCGCTGAAACGTATCACGTACCGGTACGGTTGTAACCAGACCCGGCAACGAAGCACCAAGCACCCAGCAACCCACGACCCACGAATCATACGCCGAGCACCTACGCGTATGTGTTCTGCTCCTCCCATAACCGTCATGTTTTCTTAGAAGAGCCGACGTTTTCTAGGAAGAGCCGATATCTTCATATCGTCTATAACTATTTGATATTTATACAGTTCCGCCGAGATGTGGGATGGAAACGATCCCAACTACTCGCAAGTTCTGGATATTCCGCTCCGTGGTCTATTCGGGCTGCTGGGCGGTGACGTGAGTGCGTACTGCTGTAGTCGTTTTTGAGGCTGTCGCAGATCGTCAAAAGGGGGTATGGTTTCGGTCAAACGGGGTGAAAAAAGTGGTCAATCGGGGGGAGTAGATAATTTTAGTAGGTACGTGGGGTTATCCCCCCCCAAGCTGTGGTCAAAGGGGGGACTTCGTTCGCTCCCTCGTGCGCCGCCACCCCGTTAGGCCCGAAGACGTGCCTGAAAAAAAACAAAAGTTATGTGCTTACTTGGCATGGGCTTCGGGCATCTTGCCAGGGCTTCGGAATGGCGTTTGAAGCCTGTTTGGGCCCGCGGGAGCGCGTTCCGCGGGTGCATTTTGACCCTACCCCCAAATGGACGTAAAATCAGGGGGTATACCCCCAAATGACCATTTCCTTTTTATTTACCAAGTACATAAGATTTACTTGGTGGTAAGTTTCTCACAAGACCAAAGGTTTTGGTACTACTTTGTGGCTCGTTCATAATCTTATCCGCAACATAGTGCCAAAGAACATGGGTGTACCCCTCGTATGGAGCATAAAGTTGGCCACTATGTTCCCAAAGATTGGAAAATCCAACAGAAAGGGGTGTCTCGCCATCATCTGCCCCTGAGATGATGCCATGCACATTACGCCATTATCTTGGTTTGCTCTTTCACTGTTCCGCAAATATATACGATAATACATGCCTTGCACTATATACGAGAACGACACGTATAATATGTACGTATGACGTACACCGAGTACGTGTACGAAAGCGAGACGTACCATATTTTGAATACATACGAGTACTATGTTGTTTTGGCCATAGGCACTGTGCTGCTGCACAGCCTTTATCTTTGGTTGGCGAAATAAAAGTCGGGAAGAAAAAAGAGCCACAAAGTGGTACTATAACGTTTGGTCTCAGTTTATCCTACAATCTTGATGTTGTGGGTTGTGAGCGTGCGAGTGCAAAGCAAGATCGCACAGCACCACAGCACCAACCAGCTCTGCAGCAAGCAGCAGCAGCCATCTCTGCAGCAGTAGCGCACAGCCCCACCATATAACCCGAGCCCCAACCCAAGTACAATACGCTTCTCGGTGAAGCATGAACTTGCAGCCGCCACACCCTACGACACCAGTAAACGACATAATATGATATATACCTGGTATGCAGGTGTGTACCTGACGTGCTTGTATATTTTCACGTGTACCCGCGTTATTAAGAAATGTTTCAAATCTGCGGTATGCAGCTATGCGTATGTATGCGCCATATCGTGCGGACCAAGAAAGGTGTGGCTTGGAAAGACTGCTCATACACCGATGAAATCCGATTCAACTCGACATTAGGCACTGGCCTCGGTGCTGCTTGGCCTCGTGTTGCTCCACTTATTTGGCGGCAAGCATGTGTACCCTTCGTTGTGTATACTTGTCGTGGGACTGTGAGATTCCAGCCCTATCGGCTTGCGTACGACTCTCGCGTGCCGTGCGTACCGAGCAAATGCCGTTTTCTTGTTGAATTCCATGAGATGAAGAAAATGTACCAACATACCTGTAGGGTAAGTAATATTCGTATAGTCTGAATTCCCCTGGTGTGCGTATTCCGTTTTCCGCAGCAGTACGAATATCCCTTCGGATGTATAATTTTCTCCTTCTGTATTAGTCCACGTGCTGGGGTACGTCTACAGTCTACAGTTAGCACCTGGAATCACTTTTTTTTAGACGTAAAATTCGCCATTTTTCTGTCCGGGGATCTTCAAACTGGAAAAAAGAAACTTTCACGATCAGCCAATCAGCAATGAGGGAAAAACTCAAAGTTCACAATAAAAGTCTATTCATAGTTCGTGGATGCACATTTCATTTTTTTCCGACGGCGAGCAGCGAGCAGCCGGACATTCCTCGTTGACTCGTTCGAGCAAAAAATGTTTTAGCCTGCTGCGTTACAACACACGGACGCTTGAGCGTGAGCTGGCCGCACTTGACTGCTGTAGCAACATTGAGCTCGATGACGGACAGCAGGCCAGTGCATCCCCTGGGGACGGGCATGCATCCAGCCGAGGCTTCTGAAGACTCCTGCTTGCGCGCGACTTCTTGCTGGTCGCATAGCTCAGCCCGGGTGGTGGCCAGCACCGCGTATGACTCACGACGGAGGTCTAGTTGCAGCTTTATGTTGGACTCGTGCTCGTGAATACGAGCAGCTGCGCTTGAGAGCTGTGCCTTCGTCTCAGAGGCCTCCGCGCGACTTTTGTTCCGTTCCTTCACCGCCCGATCGCGGATGGACTCGGCCGCGGCGAGGCCACCGCGTTCGATGGCAGTCGCCTGGCGTGCGACCACCGAAGCTTCGTGCATCGCTTGTCCTGTGCGTTCTAGATAGCTTTCCATCTTTTCCCGACCGACTTTTCTCTTTTTTTAGTCGTACTTCCTTCGTGTTTTTTTTTGTTTCCCATCACAGAAGCCAATTGCTTGCTGAGCGAAAGGTGGCCAAGAGGCTATTTTGGGATCGAAATTTCTCGACGGCTGCTGAATGAAATCAGCCGCGAGTTGCGCTGTTGTGCGCACCATATCCCAACGCAGTGGAACGACGTTAAATATTCTACATCAACGTGAGACAAGTCTTCCCTCGCTCAAATAACAAGAAAGATGCCAAAACACATGTTATTCCGCCTTTAAAATCGTCATATATGAAACGTATAGGAAAATGAATGTCCATCCTCTGCGTCTACTTCAGTCAAAGGTGTGTGTCAAGTTTCAGCGTTCACCTGGTCTCCACCCCAGAGAATTTTCGAATATAACTTGTACCGTTTACGTAGTGTAAACCCAAGTAATTAGACTTTCTTCTCCTTTCCTATGCTACTTTGATTTTGCCCTGTATTTTGGATTTTAAAAGTGGTGATTTCGAATAGCCTGCCATGTTTTTGGGTCCAAACAGGCCTTGAATCCCGAGTCTAACAGTATATATATAATCTCAACGTATCTGGGTTGCGGGCGAGTGTATGTGATGCCTGTCTTACCCCGGACGATGGCTTGGCGTTGTAATGTCCACTGACCTTTACTGCCCTACCAAATATACGCATCCATACATCAGATGTTGCCCCCCAGGCATATCCATATATTAACGACGGTGCGAGGCAAGTATTTGTTATATATTGATACCCGTTATTTGAAAACGTTTGAAAAGCAACAAGCAAACCAACTATATTTGAAATGTTTCAAATATTTTGTTACCGCCCTACTGTAGCACCAGGTATCTATACATCAGATGTTGCCACCCAGGCATTTAAACGACGGTGCGAGGCAAGTATTTGTTATATATACGATATAGAGTTGTGCCCTCCCTGGTGTTTGTGCATCGTGAACATGCGCGTTGTGCTGCAGTAACATTGGGTTGTGCTACCTGGTCAGGTACGAGCATCTTGTACTTCTGCTGTAGGTACCAGCAGATAAAACCCACGAGACAAAACCCGCTAAACGCACAACAAAACTAGACAAAATACGACCGAGATCATTGTACGTAAATATAGACGAGACTCGCGTTCAACGCGTCTATTCGTGTTTGTACAGAACACCAACTACAGTACTCGTACCCCCCCGCAGTTTTGCCTGTACGCGTGCCGCCTTTTTGCGTCAGTGCATAATCGTGTGTGCGGAAAGTACATGGGCTATGTGATCATGCGGTCTAAGTTTTTTCACCAGCTCGATTGCTCGGTCCGCAGGACACACACTTGTGGAATTAAGCACGCCAACCCGTTCCTTGGGTGTGCAATAACAATATCATATGTACCAGGTAATTTAAAGTACCTGGTATCAGACTCATACTGGTACCCGGTGCCACGGGTTTACGTATACATCCGTGTCCGGTACCTGGTACAGTATGTACGTATACGTATATATGCAGCGGTATTATTTGTGGTAAAAAAACGCACAGCTTTACTTTATACGCCGTGCTCCATACCTGGTTGGTACTTCGATTTTCGTAAAATGGCTCGATCGCAGCTATTCGGTCGCAGCTACTAACAATACATGTATTAAGAAAATTTGGAACCTTTATTGGGAAAATGACCCTTCCGGGTTTTTTTTTGCGCCATAGTTTTGGATAGTTTGGAAACAAAAATCCTGAATTTTCGTAAAATTGCGTCTCAAGAACGGAAAAAGACATTAAATAAAAAACGCCCTCATTTGTTTTTTCATACCGTCGTGAAGAACAACCGCTCCAATTTTTCTGTTTTAACTCTCGAAAACCATGACGCAAGGTTCCGAAGACGAGGTGTTTCGCCTCTCGCTGAAACCAAGCTTGTGCCAGGTGCCTGGTAGTAAGGGAGTATGGTACGTATTATACATGTTTGTCATCAAAGATGGGGAATGACGGCGATTTATCACGTGACGTGACGGCAATACGGCAGTTTTTCGTGTGACGTGACGGTAATATACACGTAACTACTAGGTTTTAGTGTAGACACTGCGGCCATACGCTGTGACGTCTACTCGTTTGTTTGGTGACGTGTGCCGTCATTCCCTATCTTTGTTTGTCATTGTATCGTAACGTTTGTGAGCGCGTCGACCAGGGGGTGGGGCGTAAGCGTTGCAAGCAACAGCGATATGGCATTGGTCAGGTTGTTGGTTGTATTGCAGGTTGTCGGGAGGACACCCGCTACTTCTCGCTGTTCCCACTTTAGATTGGGTATGCCACCTGGCAGACAGGAGAACCTATCGCTTCCTGCTGTGTTTCCCCGCCCCAAGGCCCTCGTTCCTCTGGTATAACCAGCCATATCACAAGTTAGGTCTCTCCAGCATGTGAACCAAAGGGTTTTCACCGCGGAACCACAGCAGTGCAGGCAAGCCATGACGATAGCCCAGTGTCGATGCCTACTACTGTAGTTGTATCGATGCCTCTGCATCCCTACTTTCGTAGTTTTCCCCAACCGAGAAAACACGCGATCAAAAGTGGCATTTTATTGCTCGTACATTCTCCCCGAAGCGCAAGGATCCGTCCGAGTCCGTGTCATATTAAACCGCCCTGGAGTGTGGCAACCCACCGGCTTAGTCTCAGCATCGTTCGTTGCCACCCCCTTCCGCCTGTCTTGCGCGCAGAAGTCTTCAGCAGGCGGGCGAGGAAGGTGTGTTTGGCTCCAGCCCCCTCGTTGATGCCGAAGGCAAGCCGAGCATTCTGCGCTATGCTCGCACCCCAGGTGAGAGTTAGTTGTGGGTGAGCGCGACAGAGTCCAATGTGTGTGAGAGGAGTTGTTGCTTTATTTTTGTGTGCGTCTGATGCAGCTAGGGGCGTCTGTTACCGTGCCGCGGTTACATGGTGACAGATGGTCCTTGAGGTCGTAGAACGATAGTGTACACGCTGTTGGTGGCACGCTGATTTGCAAAGCGGTGCGCAGTGCCGGCTACCGTTACGTGCCGGCTACCCTTGTGTGAATTTTCCCGGCGGTGTTTACATATGGCACTCTGGGTTGCCGAATTCGTCCGCGATGGGATACGCGGGGAACAGAGAAAACATCTTGGAATTATGGCGCAGGAAAGTTTATCTCGTGAAGGCAAAGAGTCCGTGCAAGGTAGACATGGGCCATCCAACATGTAAAACTACGCAGGCAAGCGTCCACCACGGGACTGCCCCTTGTTATCCTGCGCTCGACATCTGCGTGCAGTGCCTTCAATACTGTGCAGTGCCTTCAATACTGCTGTTGTTGACCGCTTGCAGGGGGGCCTCCACTTTTATTTGCGCTTCGCTTGGCCTCACCCAGTCGCCAAAAATATTGCACCCCTTCCAATGCCACATACATACAAGGATGGCATATCAGCACTTGGAATCATGTGCGCGTAATTACGGTAATACCGAGGATTCATCAGGGCCATCCCCGGGAGGGGATATCTATATATCATCCGTCCCCGGGGTTTCCACGTATTTTGTTTAGTCAATATGCAGGCGTTTTTAACGGGGACAGGGGACACCAACAATCACGACGTAACAAAACAACGACGTGCTGATGTCTGTCACGGGCAATTGCCCATCCCACAATATCTATCGTACCGTTCCGGCTTATGTAACCGTCGCGTGCATTCCCCCGCCATGCCACGCAGTCGGTTGGTTGCTGCACATTCTACCGGCGGGCCTGTGGAGTGTGATCGCGCCGTTGCAGCTCAGCCCAATGTTCCGGTCGGAGCACCGCACCGCCCACCGCCGCATGGGACAGCTCTTCATCATCATGAGCGTCAGCATAGCCATTGGAGTGGTGCCCATCCTCACTAGCGGGGCCACTATAATGTATCAGGTGAGGTGGCCGGATTGACAGGGAAAGTGTGCATCGTTCCGTACTGTTTCATCGGCCTTCAGTTGCCACTACTGTAATAGTGGGAAGGGGAGAAGTGGTAACACTGCGCCTTGATGCCATTAGCACCGCGGGGCATCAGGGTTGCCCCGGGGGGGCCGGGCACGGAGTGGCTTGAAATGAGATGTGGACAAGTTCCGTTAGCGTCGACAGTCTCGCTGTGTGGTTCGATTATTTTTTTCTTGTCATGATGTTTCGTGCCGTGGGATCCGATACTTTTCTCAACCTGCAGCATGCTTTGTGCGGTGGAAGACGATGCCTTGCACGTTCCGCCTACCGTACAGGCTAGCCCAACCTTCCGTGCGACATGTGTATGTGCCTCGGAAAATGTGCCAATGGCGCGTGACTGAAATACATTCCGCGGGTTCACACGATTGCCAGCGATACTGTTGTATGCGCACGCCCAAGGAATATTTTCGGAACGCCCGCGCGCCGGGTGCCAATCAATGTGTACATCAAATATACTATATTTAAACTTTTGACGGTTTTGAATGCCGAGGCAAACGACCAGTCGTTCAAGCTGCCATTGCGATGCTGGTGCGTATAGATGCGCTTTACGAGTTGTGACACTGACCGGTCGAACATTAAAAAACAAACTGGTTCTACCAGTGGCAAGGTATGAACAGCCACCCTGCTGGGATGCGTGGCGTGTCTGAGCCATTCAAGGATACTATCGTAGTGGGTTTCCTGTGGATAATGTGTGAGTGACCACACCTCTTTGCGTCGTAATAGTGCGGGCTTGGAAGGCCGGTAATTACCCAGTAAAGGTAATTGGTCCGTTTTCGTATTACTTGGATGACATTCGTATTCAGGATACATATAAGACCGGAAGGGTCATGAGACCCTTCCGAGCCAGATGCCATCGGGCTCTGGGATACGAATGAAGCTGCTTCTCTTCTACGCTCGATTATACGAGAAAGTGAGTAGCACCAAGGATGCTTAATAGACATACCTGCAAGGGGGTATATACTCTGTGTCTCACCCAGTCTTACTACAGCGTGCCCTAGATATTTGTCAAGCGCCCAGTAAAACCAAGTTAAACACGCGCAATCTTCCACACAAAGAGGGGGGCGTACCGACTCGTAGACTCACCGCACATAGCGGTTGACTTATCTCCCCAAAAAACATGCCACTCCGTACGCTCAGGTATCGTGGCTTCGAATCAACTGCATACATGACTTCAGACTCCGTATTCCAAAGCAACGGACGGAAATTCAGGTGTTCTCCAAGGTTATGATGCTGGTTCTCACCGCGTGCTTCTTGGGGGCTGGTTTGCACGAACGTGCACGACATATCTCCCGGTCATGGGCTGTGATGCACCACCAACCAATATTTTGGGTTTGGTCTTGCGGTTCAAGAACGGTGTCGCTGCTGCTACAGTACTACTACTGCTGTATCACGCGGGCGACCTTTGCTATGTAATATAATATAGGGGTACATATAGCACCTACGAGCAATACCCTTACAAGGGCGGTGCCTTATTGTTTGAGCTCGAAACATGCCTCCCAATAGGTTTTGTTCGCGCAACCTGACCAATGTTTATATTGGCTAATCCTACGATAAACACATTACTACGAAAAGTATCATACTATCCGGTAGTTACAGCACTTGAGGAGGTCAACCGGTCCCAGTGACAAAATATTGCCTCGGAAGGGCAAAAGCTAACTGCAACCCCTTTATGGTGTACCGTGGGATAAGTCTGACATTTTTATGAGGCCTCTCTTTCGCTTGAGCAGCTCCGATCACTCCTTTTTTGAGAATACGTAACAGCTAAGCTTGATATACAGCAGCAGTCCCATGGGTGAAGTAAGCATCAAACATATCGTGTTACTACAAAACATACATCGGATGCAACGACAACCCGTGCCTCCTCAAGGTACAATATGGTTGAAGCAGCATTGGTTGAGAGGGGGGGGGTGTACTCATGTTGTGCACGGCCGTAGTCATATGACCATAGACCCTCGCATCCCTACAATGCCGGAACGGAGCGCGTTGGGTTTTCACCAACCAGGCAGACATTGCTTGCACCAAGCGCGAAACGCCGTGAGGTATTGGGCGAGTCGCATGGAGGGTGAGCTGCATCCTGCTAAGAACCGCCTCTGAGGCGGACTTGCATATGGACGACAGCTTCAATGAGTTAATTTAATTTCTGGTGTGGCCACTTCCGGAGACAGCAATGGGTTTTACTATGTAACTGCCTCGCGGACGCCTTACCATATTAACACTACGTGATACGACCATTCCCCTTGTGCGGAACAAAGGTTCTCCACCCCGCACAAATGATCTACTCGACCGCCAGCTTTGGTGACCGCCAAAAAACAAAACAAAAAAAACGGCACCCTGGTTGTCTAGCTCACGCAGCGAGTGGCGTGTTTTACAGCGTCGTTGCCAACCGACGCCAACCCAACCTATAAATATAGACGGGGGGAGAGGGGGGGGGGGTCCGTCAGTGACAAATTATTTGTTCGGGAAAGTGCAAAATCCCTCCCTAACGTTGGGTGGGATGGAGCCTCAAACATCTCGTAATGTACCGTCCTTACACGTCTAGGTCTTGTCTATTTGCCACCCTCATCCCACTCCTTGTCCACCTGTCTTTCTGATCGCGCCCTCCTTATCCCGCTTCTGGTCTGCTTTCTTTTCGCCCTACCCTTCGCGTCAGAAAATGCAAACATCCGACCTGACTGCTGTGTAACTGTTTTCCTTTCCCTCCGTCGCGTGCAAAAAACTAAAGGGTGTGGATGCTGCGGCACGTAGCGATGGGCTACTCGGTTTACCTCCTGCGCGTGCTGGGACCCCTTTGCTTTGGTTTCTTCCCGGCCTTAATTCCCGGGTACACCGACCACACGCTCGAAGGGGTCCGCCTGCGATCTTTGGCGTTCGGATCATGTGAGATTTAGTTTTCGTCTTTGGTTTATCTATTTTCTTGCCACCCTTTGAGATTTTGTACTCACTGAAAGGGAAGTCAAACGTCTACCAGGTACGAACAGACACCCCGTTCAACGCACGAGGAAAGTGCAGGAGACTGCTACACTCGTGCACACCGAATCTCTCTTAGAGCTCGGACTCTGCTGAACGACTTCTACCGCACAATCCTCCTCTGCCGTACAGTATTAGCTGAAATGCAGGATACGGGCGAGGCGTTTCGCGTTTTCGACGGCCAGGTGAAGTCTCGCCGCTTCACGTTTCTGCTGCGTTGGAAAATTGTTTTGTGGTTATTTCGGGCAATCGTTGCACGTATTCTCAATGAAGGGTCCCTCGTGCTGAGCAATGCCCATAAGAAGTGCCCGCGGCGGGTACACCTGGGAATATACAAAGTACAGTATAGGCCCACGAACCAAAAATACACCAACTACAATAAGTACATAAGACTCACACGTTTTGGAGCTCGCTAAGAATTTCGGATTTAAGAAATCGTGCTTAGTGGCGAGCGCTACACTAAATCCTATACAATTGCCTATGCTCAAGGTTGTTCAAGGATGGTGTCACAAGAGGATTATAAGTCTTGCTCGCACTACAGGTAGGTATTTCGTGTTGGTGGGCCCGTACTGTTGTACGCCCTATTCCTACACCTCCTTGCTTTGCTGCTTTTGCTTTGGCGAGGAACTGCACTACTAGTAGTTCCTGGCCTTTCTCCGTTTGTGTTTCTGGTGAGTAGCGCCAGTTCAGGATACCCCGCGCGACTATGCTGCCGTGCTTGCTGGTGTTAGGGGATCACGAAGAAGCCAATTTTTGGACCAACGCCCATACAAGTTCCATGCATTGGGGTATTGTGTGCCTACACCTCCGAATATTTGGACGGTTGGCCCAACATATGCCGGTACTACTGTACCATCAAGCTCGCGCCGTAACGCCCTACGCTACTGTTAACCTAACCCTCTTACAATAATGAGTCAATACTAGTTACCAGCTCACGGCATAAGCGAGCGCTTACGGCCGAATGAGCGCACTCTACCGGTGCCGACCTAGATGTTGTCAGCTGTACTTGTGTCGCATGCCCTATAGTATCAAGGTGCACACCGAGAGAGGGGGGGGGGCAGGTATGCACCTCGGTTTCCCCGGATTGTTATAACAATGACAACAAGCTTGAGCCCCTCTGCGAGCTGGGCTAGAACCTCAGCGAACACAGATAGATACAAAAAAACAGAAATTGCGGGAAAATACGATATCTCCACCCCCCAGGAAGGTACGCAGCAATTGCCGGAAAATACGATCTCCCCACCCCATAGGTACGCAGCAATTGCGGGAAAATACGATCTCTCCACCCCACAAGTACGCAGTACCACATTGGTATATGCCTTCTCTGCACAACAGCATCGTTGGCCGAGCAAGTTGCCTGAGGCCGCACTACGTAGGGGTATTGGCGAGAAATTAGTTTTCGAGCCTTACCACACGCAACTAACTGCTCACTGCTGAATATTTTGCCGTCCTCGTCGGTCTTTGCCACCCTTCCGCCCCTTCGCACAAATACCATCGTGTTCCCCTCTTTCTGGTGACGAGCAGGCTTTCTGGTGTGCGTCTTGCTATCCGTGGGGTCGATGGAGCTGTGGCTGCACCACACGTCCTCGCTCAAGGCGCAACCGCAACCATTGGAGGGCAACAAGAAGGCAACCTGGCGTTATGGGTGCCATCGATCGTGGAAAACAAAACGCCCCACGCTTCAATCAGACCCTAGAGGAATCCAATTCTCCAAGAGGCAGCCACACTCTCAAAACCATCACCTCGAAGGCCACCTGCGCACACGAGGTACTGAGCTGCGGCGCCACGGCAGTGCGTGGTGGTTTGCTTCGAGCGTGATTGGTTTCAAAGTCTTTTATTAGTATCGGTCCCATAGCAGTACCACAGGCAAGCGCAAACACCCAGCGCCAGCGAGCAGCAGAGAGAGTGACTCCATGAGCACATCAGCCCACAAAGACAAAATAGCAAATAACACATCATATGCGAATAACCCGAACCGACACAAAGCCCGACATGAAACTGTCATATACAGGATCTCCAACGAACACCCTCCTGAATTCTTTACATGACAGTAGTGTCGACTATATGTCGAAATAAGTAGACTCAAAACCCTCACCACAAAACAAAAAAAATGGCAAGAGTGAACTCATCCTCACGACGAGCAAAAACCTCTTCCATACTTCCACTTCCAACCATTGCAATCGAATGAGACTACAACAGCCGCGTCACGACGTAAAAACTAACGAAAAATATAAGGCCATAAATCGCAAGGTCTCCCGGACAAAATCTCTTCGTCCCCTACTACCGTCTTTGTCACAAGACCCTAACAAACGGTAGAGAAAGCGAGATAGCATTCATTTCCGCACTAGAATTTAGTCGACGCTAAAAATATCCGAAATAATAGATAGCTCGTGAAACACAGAACCAAACTTACTCCTTTGTAGGCTCTACTCACTAGCTTTCACGTTATTCGAATATATACTTCTTAATTCCCGAACAAGATCAACCATCCCCCAAGCTCTGGAAAATCACCTTTCTCCGATGCGAACAACTGTCCGCATAAATGATACTGGTATACTAACAAATCATCCATGAATAAGCTCACCCTCCTTCATTCTGTAATCAAGTAGACAAACAAAAACAAAGGATACCCGCAAAATTCAAGAAAGTCAGTTACTCCCACCAATATCCTTCATCAGAAAAACATCTCTCAAGGTACCTACGTTACCCTTATTTCTTGGAAAAGGCAACGTATACCATTCAGAACGAATCTTAGATGGTGCACCACTCATTCATCTTCTCTGTAGAAAAACAATAATGCCAGAAGTTTCACCAGCCCCCTGTAACCCATTCCATTCGACACATTTAGTAGCAGCCACACACAAAAATACCAGCAATTTCATTGCACAACCTACCTTTACCAACCATTTCTGCCATTTGGGGGACGCCTATAGCGTATTGGTATTACAGGATATAGCTCCCCATCCTCACCAACCGTGTGCCCTCCAACAGAAAATCAAAAATAGATTGTGAAATGAATCACAATAATACTCGCTGCTGGCCAAACTACTGCAGTCCGCCTCTCAACCATACTGGAATTATAGGATTCAGCTACTCGTCCATACCAGCCCTGGAACACCTCCCTCCCAGGTGAGTTGGAATTGTGAAGACGGAGTGCCTATATCAGAATATGACCCTTCTACTCCAAAAAGGGGGAATTAGGGTTGACATGCTTGATGAATCAACTCGGTAATTTTTTTTTCGTGTATTCACGACTGGAACTCCACACCCCGCCGCAAACAATCAGTCTCCTATAGTATATACCGAACATACGACTTACTCCAGAAAAAACGAACGGTACTCTACCATTCATAAATTCAACACAGTCGTAGACGATACATCTCTCTATTTGCACGATCAAAAACATACTCAACCGTACAGGTGGGTGTTTTCATCGCAAAGAAAACAAACCCCTCCTTGCGAGATACCCACCTTTAACTAGATATGCCCCTCGTCGCTCCGCGTAATACTGAGGGCGATTCCCCAGTCGACGATACTCACATCTGTCCTTTCCACGACACCCCCCCCTCTGCTGCTGCTGTCGCTGCTGTAGTCGCTGCTGGTCGCTGCTGCCGTCGCTGCTGCTGCCCCTGCTGCCGTCGCTGCTGCTGTCGCTGCTGCTGTCGTGAAGCGCGGTCGGTCCCACCGTGCGCTAGCTATGGCGGGCGCTATTCTCCTCGTGTATAAATGCTGCGCAGCGTCACGAAACCACCCGGCACCCACCGACCCTACCACACCACCTCTCCGTAGCAGGGTGCACGCGATATTCTCACGCGGCTTATCCCCTCACCGCCTGTACTGTAGGCGTCACGTGGGCGCATGGCCCTAGCTTCGACCATGCGTCTTCTCGCGGAGTAAACAGACACGTAAGCTCCCCGCATCTGCCCCTCTCCTTCACATACTCCCGTGAAGTGCCCCTCGCCAAACATACGGCGAGGGTGCCTACGACTTTTTACCGTAGGGCTTTTAGCTACTGCTGCGAGACAGTTGCTGCTCCTTTTTGAAAAGCCGTCGTCACGGCATCGCATATCCACCACTAAGCTCCCCGTAGCGAAAACGATCCCCCCATCCACCAACCCACGGGGGTGCCCAAAGACATACATCCTCCTTGGGGCTTGTAGCTACTGCCGTGAGGCAGTCGCTGCTCCATCCACTACTAAGCTCCCCGTAGCAGATACGTGCGGCTGACGCCGCACGATTTCCCCCCACCCACCAAACGACGGGGGGTGCCCAAAGACATACCTCCTCCTTGGGTCTTGTAGCTACTGCTGCTGTGCAGCAGACAGTAGCTGCACCCGAGAACGACGCCGCCTCCGCGGTATCATCTCAGGCATTCTCTCCTTCTTAAACACGGCTCTCGGTCCTTACA
>MEHQ01004476.1:56507-72914 GCA_008828725.1 Saccharina japonica
GGGGGGGGGGGGGTCCGTCAGTGACAAATTATTTGTTCGGGAAAGTGCAAAATCCCTCCCTAACGTTGGGTGGGATGGAGCCTCAAACATCTCGTAATGTACCGTCCTTACACGTCTAGGTCTTGTCTATTTGCCACCCTCATCCCACTCCTTGTCCACCTGTCTTTCTGATCGCGCCCTCCTTATCCCGCTTCTGGTCTGCTTTCTTTTCGCCCTACCCTTCGCGTCAGAAAATGCAAACATCCGACCTGACTGCTGTGTAACTGTTTTCCTTTCCCTCCGTCGCGTGCAAAAAACTAAAGGGTGTGGATGCTGCGGCACGTAGCGATGGGCTACTCGGTTTACCTCCTGCGCGTGCTGGGACCCCTTTGCTTTGGTTTCTTCCCGGCCTTAATTCCCGGGTACACCGACCACACGCTCGAAGGGGTCCGCCTGCGATCTTTGGCGTTCGGATCATGTGAGATTTAGTTTTCGTCTTTGGTTTATCTATTTTCTTGCCACCCTTTGAGATTTTGTACTCACTGAAAGGGAAGTCAAACGTCTACCAGGTACGAACAGACACCCCGTTCAACGCACGAGGAAAGTGCAGGAGACTGCTACACTCGTGCACACCGAATCTCTCTTAGAGCTCGGACTCTGCTGAACGACTTCTACCGCACAATCCTCCTCTGCCGTACAGTATTAGCTGAAATGCAGGATACGGGCGAGGCGTTTCGCGTTTTCGACGGCCAGGTGAAGTCTCGCCGCTTCACGTTTCTGCTGCGTTGGAAAATTGTTTTGTGGTTATTTCGGGCAATCGTTGCACGTATTCTCAATGAAGGGTCCCTCGTGCTGAGCAATGCCCATAAGAAGTGCCCGCGGCGGGTACACCTGGGAATATACAAAGTACAGTATAGGCCCACGAACCAAAAATACACCAACTACAATAAGTACATAAGACTCACACGTTTTGGAGCTCGCTAAGAATTTCGGATTTAAGAAATCGTGCTTAGTGGCGAGCGCTACACTAAATCCTATACAATTGCCTATGCTCAAGGTTGTTCAAGGATGGTGTCACAAGAGGATTATAAGTCTTGCTCGCACTACAGGTAGGTATTTCGTGTTGGTGGGCCCGTACTGTTGTACGCCCTATTCCTACACCTCCTTGCTTTGCTGCTTTTGCTTTGGCGAGGAACTGCACTACTAGTAGTTCCTGGCCTTTCTCCGTTTGTGTTTCTGGTGAGTAGCGCCAGTTCAGGATACCCCGCGCGACTATGCTGCCGTGCTTGCTGGTGTTAGGGGATCACGAAGAAGCCAATTTTTGGACCAACGCCCATACAAGTTCCATGCATTGGGGTATTGTGTGCCTACACCTCCGAATATTTGGACGGTTGGCCCAACATATGCCGGTACTACTGTACCATCAAGCTCGCGCCGTAACGCCCTACGCTACTGTTAACCTAACCCTCTTACAATAATGAGTCAATACTAGTTACCAGCTCACGGCATAAGCGAGCGCTTACGGCCGAATGAGCGCACTCTACCGGTGCCGACCTAGATGTTGTCAGCTGTACTTGTGTCGCATGCCCTATAGTATCAAGGTGCACACCGAGAGAGGGGGGGGGGCAGGTATGCACCTCGGTTTCCCCGGATTGTTATAACAATGACAACAAGCTTGAGCCCCTCTGCGAGCTGGGCTAGAACCTCAGCGAACACAGATAGATACAAAAAAACAGAAATTGCGGGAAAATACGATATCTCCACCCCCCAGGAAGGTACGCAGCAATTGCCGGAAAATACGATCTCCCCACCCCATAGGTACGCAGCAATTGCGGGAAAATACGATCTCTCCACCCCACAAGTACGCAGTACCACATTGGTATATGCCTTCTCTGCACAACAGCATCGTTGGCCGAGCAAGTTGCCTGAGGCCGCACTACGTAGGGGTATTGGCGAGAAATTAGTTTTCGAGCCTTACCACACGCAACTAACTGCTCACTGCTGAATATTTTGCCGTCCTCGTCGGTCTTTGCCACCCTTCCGCCCCTTCGCACAAATACCATCGTGTTCCCCTCTTTCTGGTGACGAGCAGGCTTTCTGGTGTGCGTCTTGCTATCCGTGGGGTCGATGGAGCTGTGGCTGCACCACACGTCCTCGCTCAAGGCGCAACCGCAACCATTGGAGGGCAACAAGAAGGCAACCTGGCGTTATGGGTGCCATCGATCGTGGAAAACAAAACGCCCCACGCTTCAATCAGACCCTAGAGGAATCCAATTCTCCAAGAGGCAGCCACACTCTCAAAACCATCACCTCGAAGGCCACCTGCGCACACGAGGTACTGAGCTGCGGCGCCACGGCAGTGCGTGGTGGTTTGCTTCGAGCGTGATTGGTTTCAAAGTATTTTATTAGTATCGGTCCCATAGCAGTACCACAGGCAAGCGCAAACACCCAGCGCCAGCGAGCAGCAGAGAGAGTGACTCCATGAGCACATCAGCCCACAAAGACAAAATAGCAAATAACACATCATATACGAATAACCCGAACCGACACAAAGCCCGACATGAAACTGTCATATACAGGATCTCCAACGAACAGTGCGGTAGGGGGGACACCTTCTGCCGCCAAAGTGTCTTGCCTAACGAGGCTTTTCAACTTTTACGGGGGAACCATAGTAGATGGGACCAAATATTATTCGTAATAATAGGGAACTGCCTGGTATATACTGTAGGTTTTTGTGTGTACCGTAGGTCCTATTTACTATCGTATAAGACACCCCCGTAATAGGGAGACCGCCCAATATCTTGGCATTTTACTCTGCTTTTGCTTACTTGTTGTGTCAAATGTATTTTTATTGGTTAGGTACCCAGAGCAGTAGCCCTTGGTATTTTGTTTATCGGAACACTGTACGAGTTCGTAGAAGATTCATACTTTTTAATTGCCCTCTCTATTGCGCGGGGGGGGGGCAAAGTAATCGGAACATAATAACCTACGATGGACCAGAGTCACACACACATTTCCCCGTATGTTTGTAAATATGTTTGGCTCTGATTTCTACTGTGCGTCCCCCCTCTAGTAAATGTCATACTCTGTAGCATGAGCTTGGGTACTGTTTTTGCACCCGGCTATATCTCTATACTGCAGCCTGACGTTAGGTACTGTGTTCGTACCCGGTTATATCACGTATGCACGTATAGGTTCGCTGTACGTGTACCTGTCGCTTGTGGTGTCGTATGTTTGTATGCTTGGCGGTCTCGAGGGGGGTGCCTACAACAACAGTAACGGCGACCTTACTCATGTGTACAGCTGTGGGCGTGACAGACCATAGCGGCGATTAGTTATCGCTTGGATGTGTATATATACACATCGCACAGAGCATGCACATTCATGCCCATCTACATATTCGGTGCTCGGGTGCAGCGGACGCGTGCTACGATTCAGAGGGAGCACGTTCCGACAGTACCCACGCGTAGGTCATCGGCTTGTTCGTGCTTGGTTTTTGTTTCGTCCGTTTTTGGGCAAGGAAGATAGCTCCTCAAGCCAGGAGCCTCATCATTGTTACCTGGTAAGAGCTACCCTTCCCTACTATAGTGCTCACGAGTGAGTGAGCGGTGCTCTCGGTATCGATGGGTCGGGGCTGTCCAAGCGAGCACAGCACATCGTTGTCGGATTGTTTGATTTCTTGTTGTATTTGTTGTTGTCGGTGTTGTTGTCGTGTGTACGGTCTAGAAGCATGTGTACTTGTGCCCTAATGCGCGGCCAACATACGAAGTGCACGCCACACGCCGAGTGAAGAGTAACCAGCAACGGTGTGTTGCCATAAGTGACACAGCGGCGGTAAGCCTACATTAGATGTGTACATATTTACATTGTCCATGCTCGCTGATTGTGTGCAGCGCTATCGTCTGAATCAATAGGTCGGGGACGTCTCAGCGAGCACGGTACATCCTTGTCGGATGCCTCATTTGTGGCTGTGGCTGTGTATGTCCGGTCTCGAGGTACACGTACCCAAGCTCTGCACTGCAACAAAGGACGTGTACCTCATGCGCCCTGTACACGTAGAAAGTGGCCACGTCAACTTAATAGTACACCTTTTAATATGTTGAGATATTCCCACACGTACATGGACGATTTCCTGTGTTTCCCGCCCGACCGGATGCACAATCTCACCTCAGGCCAATTGGCTAGGTTGTAGACGGACACCCCGGACGTAGGGCGAAGTGCACATCAATAAGCGCAGTAGCCACTACACCCACCCGCGAGTCGGGATGCGTGGAGGCAGCATGTCTCTTTGTCGGATCGCACGTACAGCTGGGCTGACATGCATGTTGATGCGGAATCACGAAATACCTCGTCCAGCAACCGCTGGCCAGCTACAAAAGCAGCAGCCCTGTCTATTCGCATGCTCTACCAGTCTGCCAGCACTGCTCCGTGATGTACCCACTTGGTATTCCAACTCACGCGATTAACCAAACAGTGCCTCGTTGCTGTTCTTTTAGCCAATAATATTAACCAACCGCCTAATTCTCTCTAGAACAACAAACAACAGATTATTCTCGGAACAGTTCCCGATCTCTAATAATCTTCTCTTTTTTTCTTATGTAGAGAGCTCTTCAAATAAAGAGTTTCAGCACGTTTAGGTGCTACCGTGGTCCAATCGCAAAGCAGGCGCCTGCCCCCAGCGATTCCTGATTCGACGCGGGGCGGCTTTACGCCTGGGGACCTAACCAACAGCAGCAGCAGCACCGTAACGCCAGCAATCGCATTTTCGTTTTGTTTTTTCAGAACTGACTTTTTACATCTGCACGCATGCAGCAACAGCAGCGACGCGATAACATCTCTGGTGTTGTGCAGTCGTATGGTTGTGACAGGGGGCCATGAGCATGCTGGCGCATCAGGTGTGCCCACTACGAAACGAGGGACCTCATCGATTTCTTGGTCTCGGGGTCGTCTACGCGCACCTTCTCGAGAAAAAGGGCGAGCTCGAGGTTCGTGAACGCACCCACCTGTACCCGCACATGCCATGCTGGTACCTCGCTTTATCTACATTGGGCCTGTTACACCAGCTTGACCTAAGAGTACAAAACATCTAAACTTGGAAATATGAGATTCGTGCGGGTTTTTCAATCGATCTGGTACCATATACTATTCGTACGGCTCGTTTCTCTTCTCGTCTTCGATGTCTCGGTCTAGCAAATAAATGCGACCGCTGTCTCGAGTTACTACAAGGAGTACTGCTGTCACACTTATACGCGCGAAGCAGGTGAGGAGACTGCTGTCACGCTTTTATGCGGATAGCATGTACGAGTAATGTGTCGGGTTTCACGCTTCTGTGCGCGAAACTCGTACTTGTACATTCAACATCGTCTTCACGCCGTAAGTGCAAAAATAACCGAAAACTCTTAATTTGGACCTCTGCAAGCGGCGTCTCTGGTTACACCTGTGGAGGGACAGAGGCGCAGGCGTGCGCGCGGAAAACCGGACGTACACGGGACGGGACGGGACATGGCATTTTCAAGAGTTATCTACGTGTACCGCCCGTGAACTGGCGAGCGTGGGGGGGGGGGGGTGTACTCATGTTGTGCACGGCCGTAGTCATATGACCATAGACCCTCGCATCCCTACAATGCCGGGACGGAGCGCGTTGGGTTTTCACCAACCAGGCAGACATTGCTTGCACCAAGCGCGAAACGCCATGAGGTATTGGGCGAGTCGCATGGAGGGTGAGCTGCATCCTGCTAAGAACCGCCTCTGAGGCGGACTTGCATATGGACGACAGCTTCAATGAGTTAATTTAATTTCTGGTGTGGCCACTTCCGGAGACAGCAATGGGTTTTACTATGTAACTGCCTCACGGACGCCTTACCATATTAACACTACGTGATACGACCATTCCCCTTGTGCGGAACAAAGGTTCTCCACCCCGCACAAATGATCTACTCGACCGCCAGCTTTGGTGACCGCCAAAAACAAATAACAAAAAAAAAACGGCACCCTGGTTGTCTAGCTCACGCAGCGAGTGGCGTGTTTTACAGCGTCGTTGCCAACCGACGCCAACCCAACCTATAAATATATCATATATTTATATGACGGGGGGGTCGGGGGGGGGGCTCTTTTGCGCATCCCCGGGGTCTACGCGATACGACGAAAGCAAGGGAAACGGATGGAGCCAACGGCTGGAAGGATGATCAGCAACAATGACACGACCACAACAACAACAGCGACAACTACCACATCAATATATACGTATATCTCGCATGGCACTCCACCATTAGCCCACCCTGAACAGTCGTAGATGGAGATCACAGAGAGAGGTCTTCTCAGCGGCAATTTTCCCTGGCGACGACGCCATGTGTGAAGCCGTTGCCCTCTCAGCAACACAGGGACGTCTGTTCTTGGTAGGTACTGGTTTTACATTCAGCGGTTAATGCAGCTGTCTCTTATCCCCAGGTCGGCGCAAGGTCAACGATGGCAGAAAACAAAGCAGGGCAGACCAGCCTACGTTCGTTCGCACCCGCTGTTTAAACGTCCAATGCCTACAAAAGTGTTTTTGTGTGTGCTACTACGCGCGGAGAACACACACACGCCCACGGCTTCTCGTTCCCCGATCGTTGACGTTTTTACCTGAGTCTGTGTGGACTTTTTCGCGGTGTAAAAAAACAAGCCTGGCTATACACTACAGTATTATGAATGTTGTTTCACGCACTCGTGAGTTCGAGACTCTCGTTCATGCATGTATTTTTCCTTTTTTTCACTTTAGTTTGTGTTTTGTTTGTATTATGTACGTGTGTAACCCAGCGACACCACAGACAGCACACACGAGCAGTGCGGAGCAAGAAACAGCAAGCGCGTGCGGTATAGTTTTGTTCGCCCTGTATTGCTGTGGCGTCCTACTATACCTACTGTGAGGAACCTAGTGTATGGGACAGGGTATCCCTAGCCAGGTCAGCCTATGGAACGGGTACTCGTTGGTACTCACGTGTGTTGTTTGCTTAGAGATAGAAGAAGAGCAGATTTATTCCTTTTGCGTGATGAAAGACTGAAAAGGCAGGTGAGATGGCCAAAAGCCATCTGGGAACCATCCCTGGTTCCCACATAAGATACGCCTCCCAAGTACTACCAATACGGTTCTTATACCTGATACCAGGTATTTACCAAACGTTTCCACATCATACCAGCAGTACCATAACACTAGCCCACTCTGATGAGCCGTATATGCAGAAATATGCGCTTAGAATTAGACTCCGCATGAGCCGCCGGAAGCATTGAGCGCGAAGCGCGACCCGTAAACGGTCAAAATTCGTCGAACGGTCAAAAATCGCCGATTGAAAAAAGGTCGTCGCAACCACCCTGAAATCGAACCAGCACCATAGTTGCGGAGCTGGACGGTATCCCTTTGTTCCCTACCGGGTGTGCCCATGCCAATTCCGGAAGACATCCAGGCAGAAGTCGTCGAACGATCTGGACGTTGAGTGGTACGGTACGTTTCGAAGCTTGGTGGCTACGTATAGTGTTACACAGCAACACCGTCCCGCAGAGGACAGGTGGGGGGGGAGTGGGAGGGGGCACACATCCATGCGCTCAGTACAAACATGATAAAATAATTCAGGGTACGCGCAGGCCGTCAACTTTCGCCCCTCCCAATACCGGCGGTAGAGTCGTCGTGGTGGAAGCAAGATAATCCGTCCCTCCCGGCTCAGGATCTTCCCTCAGTTATGTTGTCCCTCCCTGCTTCGGCATCTCCGGCAGCGGCGGTGGCAGCGCTCCTGTACGAAGCATCGTCTCCCAGGCTTACACGCCCCGTCTCTACCCCCTTGTTCGCCCGCGTGAGCATCCGCAAAGAGCCACTTGGGTGGTCGATGCCCGACCCAAGGGAAACAGCTCTCGGCCCTAGGGAACGATGTCGACGGGCGCTTCCAACGACAGTATACTGGGCGTAGGAACCGGTGCGGCGAGGCATGTGCAGCAGTCTGGCAGTCCCATACCACATTTCATGCGGCGACTTGTTCCCGAGATTTATGTTCACATTCACACCGCCAGATTTGTTTTTGTGGTATGGGCACGCTGAATGCTTCAGTGAAATATTCGTGCTGTACGGCAAAGAGAGAGGGATGTAACTACCATCTGCTTTTCGGCGTCAACGAAGCCTCCCACGATCGCCTGGGGAAACGCCAACGACCTCGTTGGACCACACAAACATTGGCACGACCGTACCAACTGTACCACAGGCCTGGTGATTGTTGAACGATTCCTACGTATATGCTCACATTCCCTAGGGTCAGCGTCGAGCCAGAGCAAAGCTAGGAGGTGGTCTGCATTGGTCATGCCAATTGCCTCAAAACACAGTGTTTTCGAAGTATTCCAGCAACTCCATTTCATGTTACATGCGTACGTTCGTAGGCGCGTATGTTACGGTAGAGGGGTCGCTTTTAAGTCTTCTGGATCTCCTCCGCATACTCTCAGGTGAATAAAAAAGAACTAAAGCGGAGGAACATTATACAAGAACAAATTATAATAACAGCAGTGTGTGTGTTCTTCACATTAAACCTTCCTTTCTACCCGTCGACATCCAGCACACAGCACACCCAGTGTCCGTGCCGATTCTTCATCCTAAAAAGGTACCAGTTATGTGGTCACAAAACTACGACACAGAGATACTACGCTCAGTGCAGTAAGCAGAGCAGACAATGCAATGCCATATACGACAGGCAAGACCTACCCTGCTAGCAATCCAGGTGCATGAAAGAGAAAAAAGAGAAAGCAAAGAAAAGAAGAAAGCGAATGGAAAACAATAATAAAAAATAGACATAATAAAGCAAATCAACAATCAAACAACCAAACGAAAGCATGATGTTATGGTGGTGTGGAAACGTTGGTACATACCTGGTATCAGGTATCAGAATCGTATTGGTAGTACTTGGAAGGCGTATCTTATGTGGGAACCAGGGACAACGGCCTCCAGTTCTGCTCGAAGCTTTCGCAAGCCGTCTATCAGCTTCTCGGAGTTCGAAAAATCGCCACGAGCTCCTACCACCCTAACGGCAACGGTGGGGTGGAACGTGTAAATCACACGATGGCGCAGATGTTGGCGATGGTCGTCAACGAGCTCCAGAACAACTGGGATGAACAGCTCCCCCACGTCGAATTCGCGTACAACAATTCGGTCAGCGCCGCCACGGGTTTGGCTCCCAACGAGGTCCACATGGGTCGGCTCCCTCGCCTTCCTCTCACAATTGTTGAGCGCGCGGGCGTCGCCAGCCATCAGAGTTTAGCCCGCGACCACCTCGCGTACTGCGATTTGGCGACGGACCGCCAGCAGCGCGCATACGACATCGTTTGCGAACACCACGCCCTCACGGTTACTCGCGTGAACCGGCGCAACTCCGCCCTCTCCGACGCCTTGCGTCCGGTCCCCAAATTATTCACAGGTGGCTGGGCATGGGTGTGCAATACGGCAGCCACCATTCGTCAAGGTGCCAAGACAGACACGGACCCCAAGGTCCTTAAGGCCAAGCTGTCGCTGAACTGGACAGGCCCCTACACAGTCCTTGCAGTCGGCCCCTGCTCCTCCGCGGACACCCCAGACAAATCTCCTCTCGGGGCTAAGCTCCTATATCTGGACCTACCCTCCGACATGCCCGGCGCTGATGCTCACAAGCGCGTGCCGGTACAGCGCTGCAAGCCCTGTGCCAACCCCCACGACCACGGCGACATGCCAAAGTAATTGCCTGCGGGGTTGACGCAATACGTCCTCAACAACTTCTCCAAGAAATCCCCCCTAACCACGTCACCGAGGACGACTTTTCCACTCCTCTACAACGTCTCGAAGTGGAAAAACTTACGGGACACCAGTCAGTTCGGGGCAGAGGTGGTGTCATCGCGGTGATGTACGAGACGCATGGGACGCGACTGTCTCGCCCGTCTTAGGAACGGGAAATGGATCTCCGACTCTCTCGCCGGGACAGTTTGCGATACTGGGCCGGCACCCGAAACCAGCACCACCAAACCAACCGCCTGTACCGTCGAATGAGGATTGGCGCTGCCCAACGGGAGCTTTCTCGGAGTAACGGCGAACGGTTCCTGGCCCTCGGCTATGGTTGTGTACCGCACGACGAATGGCTTCGCCGATACAGTGTCACCGTGCTTCCCAACGGGGCCCACTTCTGGTACAAGGGCGACGACGGTCTGTGGTGGCTCGGGAAAATCAGAGCGGCTACAGCAACGGGCGGAGTATACTTCGTTCGATTTTTGGATGACCCAGGACCGATCAAGCTCCCTCTTTCTCCGGCGCGCTACACGACTTCAACAGGAGCTGTACGCGGTTCTTGGTGCCTACAAGCACACTTAGCTAGCACGTTTACACGGGGGGTCAAGCGTAACGTAGATGAATCACGAGGCGCAGCCGTGGACAGCTGATTTTTTCGCGTCGCCGCTGCGCTCGATTATTTTCTCATGTTATTTCAGGGGATTGGGGCGGAACCTTCTTGTATTTTGTAGCTACGACGTTGTCCGAGTTTTCGGTTCGGACTGTTTTTCTTCTCCGTATCCCCTACCACGTTCTGTTTTTTTTCTGGGGCGGATTTGGGGGCATGTCTCGCGTAATTCGTGCATAATTCGTCCTGCCGACCCCCCCGCTCAATGCCGGGGCTGGTCTGGATAATCGAGCCACTAACTTGTGGCTCAGGACACGCTTTATGGATGTTTTGGGCCGGGTTTCGGGGGCAGTTTATGTACAATGACTGCATGAGGGCGTGTCTTAACTCCATTCGATAGCTTGGAATGGCTGGAACGGAACGAGATTATTCACGTTCGTTCGTTCCATTCCATGCTGTGTTTGCGGTTTGTGTCCGATCGATTGTTTAGGCACCCGATCCTAGAACAGGCCGCAACAGAAATTAACCCATGAAATTTGCCTCGGGACTGTCCAGCTGGACTCTAGGACAGGGGTACCGTCACGTAGGCAGCGAGTGTTCCTGGTACAGAGGACAGCTTCACACGCAAATAGAGCGCCTGGCATGCCTCACACCAAGCAGCGCTAGCCGTGCAAATGGTACCCTCGTGACAAACCTAGAAGTTATGATATCGCCGTCGCGGCTCGACTAGGTATCCTGGTGCTTCTGTGAACATCGGTCCAGCGTTTTTGCTAGATATCTATCGCCACAGCCTCGTTCGCCACCCGAATGTTTCCCTCGTGAGCCTCCTGTACAGGCCATGGCCGTATCGCGTGGCTCCTACCGCAGGCGAGACCTGTGGCGTCTGCACGTGCTCCATCGCGTGCTCCCATGTCATCTCATTTTGCCTCATGCCCTGGTGCGCCTCCCAGCAAATGTCGCAACCAGTTGCAACACTTCCAGCACCAATCAACTGCCGTAAATCTCGTTCCAAGTGGGCCGTTCGGTTTTGCTGAACAAGGATTACTGTTTCGACATATACGCTTCCTCTTTACAAATTTACGGACAGCTTGGAACGCTTGGAACCTGTTCGCGTGTTGTTTTTCTCAGTATCCAATCAGCACCACTTTGTCAGGCAAATAATTTTACGTTCGTTCCGTTCCAATGCCCGCGAAGTGAAGTTAAGACACGCGTTCCAACGTTTCTTTCTTTTGACGTTCCTTGCTCGGCTTCGTAGCCTCGCCGTTCAGAGGTGTGGGAGTGGGTTTTGAGGAGCCGCATCTTCGACTCATGTTTTAGTTCGTGGAATCGGGGTTCCACGAATTGCTCATATTTCTGCATATACGGCTCATCAGAGTGGGCTAGTGTTATGGTACTGCTGGAATGGTGTGGAAACGTTGGTACATACCTGGTATCAGGTATAATAATCGTATTGGTAGTACCTAGAAGGCGTATCTTATGTGGGAACCAGGGATGGATCCCAGGTGGCCTTTGGCCATCTCGCCTGCCTTATCAGTCTTCATCGTGGAAAAAGGAATACACCTCCTCTTCTTCTATCTCTAAGCAAACAACACACGTCAGTACCAATGAGTACCCGTTATATAGGCTGACCTGGCTAGAGATACTCTGTGTCCTTACCCTTAGTCTTATCACAATGACAAAAAAAAAAAAAAACAAGTGTCGTGCTTCTTCCAGAGGAGATGCGACAGCCAATAAAAATGAAATGAAAAGAAACGAAATGAAATAGACTGAAAAACAGCGCAAACAAAGCAAGACTAAGAACGACAGGAAAGGACAGGCAGCCGGAGCACACCAAAAGCACCTTCCAGGCAGCCGAGGCAGGTTTGTGCCGGTAGTACAGACAGGTTCTGCCAGCTAGTCGGTCTGGTACCTTGCTACCCTGTCTTCCGTCTCCTTCCTGCTTTCGTCCGCCGCGGTTTCCCTACAAACCCACCCCCCCTCCGTGGAAGAAAATAACATACCAGACCTAGTACCAGGTCTGTACGTATCCGGTAGTATGTGTATACTACTGCTGCTGTAGTCTATATATACCAGGTATATATATATTAGATCTGGCATTAATACCAGGTCTGTACCAGGTTGTATACATATGTATATATAGAATACACCTGCCTGGTGCCAGAAAATAACATGATACTCGTATATATATATACATATTATACGAGAGAATATAGAATGACAGACCATTGATGGACGAAGAGCAGCGAGATCAGAAGAACAGGCTTGGCAGAACATACCAGGTATCAGATAACAAAGAGCAGCACGATCGATACAGCGCAGCGGTGATTCAATGACAGCAGAACTACGTAGAGGCGGGGGCGGAGGGGAGGGGGGGGGGCGGTATTCTCCGTGTCTCGCTGAGCACCTATTAACAGTCTAGCCGTGACGTCTGCACCCCCCCTCAGCCCTGCATGGCATTCCTCTTATTATCCCTTTTACTACCTAGAAATATGTATGGTAGTCTAATTCCAAGTAACTTGTCCCCGAAACGGGAGTGCAGCAGGTAGAAAGTATAAAAGTATAAAGGGGCCAAGGCAAGTCAAGGCACCAAGTGCGGCACGCCATCTCCACCACACCACACCACAAGAGCGGGCGGGACTGTTTGCAGCACTACCCCCTATCAACCCCCCCCCCCTCCCCTCCTTCAATGTCTGCATGGTTGGTGAAAACCGAACGTGCTCCGTCCCGCCCGGCGTTGTAGGGATGCGAGGGTCTATGGTAATACGACTACGGCCACGCACGACATGAGTACACCCCCCCTCCCACTCTCACCACACAACCGCGCTATCACAAACAGTCGTCCTACCAAACACGCCTCTAACCTGTCTATAATAGCCGTGTACGGCAGCTCGTCCAGCCTCCTCTGCAGCGTCCTCTCCACCCCCCCCGGGACTCTAGACGCCAGCTTCAAGACGTGCGCAAACTCATTCAATCTCAGTCGACACGTCCCCTCCCCCCCCACATCTCCGAAGCTCATACCACCGCCCGTGCCCCCGGCCCCGGCCCCGCCCTCCCCCCCACGCCTCGCTACCTCTACCAGGCCCCGACACAGTTAGACTGGGTAGGATACTCGCCCCCCGGTCCGAGCCTACAGGATGTGGGACACCTATGGTATTGACAGGCGGTGTTGCAGGAAGAAGGTGTTGAATTCTCGGGAGGTCCGCTGCGGCATTTGGAGTCACGTACGATACAGTAGTAGGTAGATACTACAGTACGTTCTGCTGTTTTGTTTTCTATCTCAGTAGTAGTAGTACGGACGAAGTAGCTTTCATTCAAAAGTGTGATATGCTACTACTGTACGTTTTCTGCTGTTCATGCAGTAGTAGCTGCTATCCTACCTACCAACAATCTACACGTAGAAGCTACAATAAGTACTGTTCAAAAGTGTGAGCTACCATCCTGCTATAAATGCAGTAGAAGCTTCCATGCTACCGCTGGTAGTAGCAATACATTCATATCAATAATGCATTTCAAAAGTAGTAAGCTGCTATCAGGTATCGCACAAAAGATAACAGGCAGTAACAAGTGTCCTGCTACACCGCTACACCATGCATTGCTTATATCACCCTCCAGAAACGTATCATACATGTTCCGGCCCGACTGCAACCGAATGTCCTCTACCATCGCAGTAGTCTGAACCGACACATATCCCACCACGTATTATATGACATTTCTTCTTGGAGGCTCCTAATCATACTAACGCCTCCCTCCCTTGGCAAACCCTCGTTTGCCCTATACGATTACCCATCGTCAATATTCCATCACCACGTCATTGGGAGCAGTACTCTGGACACTTTCGTCTCTCCTTCCTCTATAGCAGCCTGGCGGTCCCTCAGTGGCAGCTTGTACCGGTGTAAGTACTCTTATTGCATGTATGTTATACACGCAATAGCTACCTTCCCGGCTTGAGTAAATACTACCGGTACCAGGTAATAACTACCCTGGTATGATATGATACATACCCTGCATACCCTATTATATATACGTAAACACAATAAATAAGTGTTTTCTGTTTCCCCCGCCTACTTGCCTTACTACCACCATGTCTTGAATATAAGCACGGTTTGTATAACAATATTTCATACAAAAGGTGCTTATATTGCGGGACTGAGTGGTGCTATGATACAGTAGTAGGTATGGTGTGCACCAAGAGTAGTATTAATAGTACATGTTTTACTCAACGCATTCAGAACTGAAAAAAATGTCTCACACTAATTCCAAGTAGTTTGTCCCCAAATTTGTGGGACCAGTTCTTGAGGGGTTGAGTTTGCCTTTCCGATATGGATACCACCGTCGACTTTCGGAAGAGGGCTCAAAGTTTCAAACGTGACCGATGCCTACAGCAGCAATAATGTAATAATTACCTTGTCCGACTCTTACTATACCACCTCCGACAGACACCCAGCCCCCCACCCCCCTACACCCACCCGTGGGGCGAGGCGATAATAAGCAACACATATATATATCCCCCCTCCACCTCCACCCACCCGTGGCAACGATAACAGACAACACATGCAACGGCTTTCACGATTAACAGGGTTGTGGGTTAGCTCACTACGTATAAGCCGCCTACTACAGTACGAGTAGATACATTAACAGTAAGAGGGCTGTGAGTTGCCTCACTATAAGCCGCCTGCTACAGTACGAGTAGTTACTATGAAGAGGGCAGTGAGTTGGCTTACTATAAGCCGCCTATCATACTGTAGTAGTCACTAGTAATAGGGCTGTGAGTCGGCTCACTATAAGCCGTCCACTACAGTACTACAGTAGTTACTACAGTAGTAGGGCAGTGAGTTGGCTTACTATGAGCCGCCGACTCCACTATATTATTAATAATAGTTGGCTAGACAATACGGTTAGCCTAGTCGCGTTCGGAAATTTGCGCGGAGTTCTGCGTCTTGGTATATACTGGTATGTACTGTACCTGACTGTTAATAGGTAATATCGCGTTTGGTTGTGGCCCTCGACCTGTGGTTTTTGTTGGTATATAAATATACGTTGACATTTGATAGACTACGCCAGTTAGTCTGCAGTAGATGGCTTGCTTCGCAGTCCAACAAGAAATACAAACTTCTGCAATAGCCGTGGACAACATATTATATATACGTATGCAGTGTCTGGGACTTCGCTTGCTCGTTTTTACGACCACGAACAGAAAAAAGAGTACTCGTAGTGCTGCAATAATCCTGGCAAACGCCCCCGACACGGTAAACGCCTCCCGCATGGGGCGCTATTTTTAGTGAAAATCGAGTAAAAAAACAAGGCCCGGGGAAAACGACCCTACTCGTACGTATACTATGTACATATCATATATACGTAAAACAAAAATAAGCGAAAAACGCGCCGGGTACATGGTAAACGCCCCCCTTCAAAAACGTATTGGGGTTAACGCACCAGGGTCGAGCTGGCAAGTCATATTATATTTTACATACTTCGAGTATGAGTGTGCGGTATGGAGCTGTGTCCGAACGAGAGGCAAGGGGGTGCTTCACATTTCACACAGGAAAGCGGACGCTGTACATTAGGCATGTTCTTCGTATGATAGATGTTTCGCGTACCAGATAGCAAACACAGATATTTCGCAACAACAAATAAACAGGAGTTTGAGAAAGCCAATCAGGGTATCATATATACTGACTCCTGCAGTTCTGTTTGTGCTATGCTTGTATACGTATTGCTACTGCTGTACGAGTAGGTAGTAGCCCCGCTATATACTGGCTGTGAATAAATACGAGTACACTCGGTACACACACTATGCGGCGCTATCATAACACGCCACGAAAGGAGAAACAGACCCCGAACGAAATCAATTACGGCCAAAGTTACCATACCCTTGGTTTGTTTTCGCATTTTTCGAAAAAAAGATGGGCGCTTCGAAAGGGGAGAGGCACTTTTTCCCCCTCGGGGGAAATTTCGCTTGCTATTAGTATGTTCCCCAAGATGAAAAAAAAAGTGATCCCGGTGTTCCCCAGCCCCGCAGCCTCTGAACCTCCATGTCCCGAGTTCGAGGCCACCCATG
>MEHQ01000257.1:0-12500 GCA_008828725.1 Saccharina japonica
CAATCGTCATGATGAGGAGTTTTCAGTTGAAGTACGTACGAGTACAACAATGATGTAATAAACAAACAATATTACTACGAGTATCTACTCTTCCAATATGAAGGATATCTAACTACTACTACAACTACTACAACTACTACAACTACTACTACTACTACTGCTACTACTACTACTACTACAGTGGGGGTCCCTCAATAAGGCGGTGGTGTGCCAGAGCACTATGACCGCCTTATTGAGGGCAGCCGCCTTACTCGTGAATAAGGCGGTTACAGCCTTATTGAGGGTGTGTGATTCCCTCAGTAAGGCGGTTACCGCCTTATTGAGGGAAATACCTTGTTTTAGAGTGTAGTACCTGACATTATACCTGGTAATATCTATTAACCTAACAGAAAGCTGCACGACGAAGGAATGACGAACAGGGACGGAAACGTGTTCCATCGTGGGTAACGAGCGCAGATGCATACCTGACATGATTGAAGACCTGTTGGAAATAACATATTATTACCACAGCAAAGTCGACAGAATATTTGTTTCAACGCGATTGAAAACAACTGACTCTGCTGCCGTACAGTATTGCAATTACCAAGGGTGTGTTGAGTAAGGTATACCTATACCCGGGTAAGTTTTTGAGGTCGTACCTAACGTACCTAAAACTTAGGTAAGGTATTGACGGCCGTATCTAACGTACCTCAACACTTAGGTAAGGTATTGAGATCCGTACCTAGCGTACCTAAAACTTAGGTAAGGTGTTGAGGTCGTCCCAAGGCTCGTACCTAAACCCGGGTATTTCGTCGACGTGTATACCCGATACCCGGGTAAGGTGTGAAGGTCCATACCTAAACGTACCTAAAACTTAGGTAAGGTATCGGGGTCCGTACCTACGTACCTAAAACTTACCGGTAGGTAAGGTATTAAGGGCTGTACCTAACGTACCTGAAATTTAGGTAAGGTGTCGGGGCCCGTACCTAACGTACCTAAAACTTAGGTAAGGTATTGAGGTCGTCCCTGAGCTCGTACCTTAACCCGGGTATTTCGTCGACGTGTATACCCGATACCCGGGTAAGGTATCGAGGTCCGTACCTAACGTACCTGAAACTTAGGTAAGGTATCGGGGTCCGTACCTAACGTACCTAACACTTAGGTAAGGTATTGAGGGCTGTACCTAAGGTACCTAAAACTTAGGTAAGGTATCGGGGTCCGTACCTAACGTACCTAAACCCGGGTATTTCATCGACGTGTATACCCGATACCCGGGTAAGGTATCGAGCGGTGTACCTATCGTACCTAAAACTTAGGTAAGGTATCGAGGTCCGTACCTAACGTACCTAACACTTAGGTAAGGTATCGGGGTCCGTACCTAACGTACCCAAGTGGTTAGGTAAGGTACATACCCGGGTATTTTACCCGGGTATACCTAAGTACGCACCTTACCTAACATACCCTTGGACAATTACTCTTAGCACCGCCTACTGCCTACACCTTTCTGCTGTAGGTGCACCAATCCAGAACAGTGCAGTATTACTGTCACAAGATCAGGAACACCACACCGGAACCATGCAGCCCAACTCTGCTGCGCTAGGGTTAGGCTGGTATGTACTGGTGTGCCCTGGTGGGCTGGTATGTACTGGTGTCCTGCTGAAGCGAAGGGTGTCTGTGTACAGATGTCGAGGCCTAGACCGCCTTCAGTAAGGCGGCAGACCGCCCTATTGAGGGACCATCCCGCAGTAAGGCGGTCACCGCCTTACTGCGGGTTCCAGTCGTGCCAAGCGATTTTGACCGCCTTATATCGGGATACCGCCTTACTCAGACCGCCTTATTGAGGGACCCCCACTGTACAGGCAAAACGCGCCCGCGGCGGGCGCTTCCGCGTGCTCAAACAGGGGCCTCAAATGCAATTCCGACGACCCTGGCGAGATGCCCGAAGCCCATGCCAAGCACGCACACAACTTTTTTGTTTTATTTTTCAGGCACGTTCTTGGGCCTAACGGGACAGCGGCGCATGAGGGGCAAACGAAGCCCCCCCTTTGACCACATGTTATGGGGGGATAACCCCACGTATCTATTAAATGTATCTACTACCCCCAATTTACCATGACCCCCCCCCGTACCTCCTACATCATTATTAATAGTACGTACTTCTATGCCGGTGTCTTCCTCTCCTTCGTGTTGCTTCGCCCGTGCAGCAGTTATCTGTTCTCTTGGGCACGCATGCTTTTCTTCTAGGGGTGCTTCTGACTCCGTGCATTTCATAATTCGTTTTATTGTCTTTTCGTCTTTACTCTTTGGTTCGGCTCGTGTCGATGTGTTCTCGTACCCTGTAAGTTGACATTTCACTTGCTTTATTTATTCATTTACGTTTAATTTGTTTGGTTTTTCTCTGTCTCACAGTCTGTGACCACATAATAATTTGTATCGCTCTAAGATTAGGGATCAGGACAATGGGTGTATGTGATATGACTGGCCATACCATCACATGTACTGCTGCAGTTAGGTTGTAAAACGCATTACAGGGTATAGCGAACAAAAACAAAAACACAAAATAATAACTGGGCCACGATCCACACGCTATAACGCGATCCATTGATCAGGTAAATTGACACACTATAATATGCCGGCATCCACGCGGAGCCCTTGTAGAAGACAAACACAATACAAAACAAAAAACGGGGCCGGCCACGACGAACAGGTACGAACGCAGTCATCCACGTACAAACCGACCCACCCACACCGACCCACTGACCCACGTACGCACCAACCGATCGACACACTCACTAATCGATCCATCCACTCACTACAACGGCCCACTACAACAGTAGTGTGAATACACAGCAGCACAATACGCACAGCAGTAGTCTAGACAGTAGTAGTAGTAGTAGTATAGTCCGTGCAGCTTTTTTTTTCTAATATTTTCCACACCACCTAGGTACATGTTTCTCCGGGTATACATCACCGATCAATTTTTTTAAAGTACCTCTATAACGCTTACTCTTCCGCGCAGGTGTTTCTGGAAGAAAAAAGAAAAAAACGAACATTCTCTGCATCTTTACTTCTAAAAAACAAAAATATATTTATATATTTCTATTTCAATAATACGAAGAGTGTAATTATGACTGGACTATTTAGACAACGGATTTCATTAGCTCTCGGCGTTGTGCAGGTGATCTGACCTTTCGATTTTATAGAAAACGAAAACTCGAGAAGAAACAAGACAAACACTGAACCCGGAACCTCATTTATATTTCAATCTTACAAGGTTTCCATCCAACAGATGTGGAAAAGAGGTCGCCAAACGATTCCTTTCATCGAGTTACAGGTCATCTGATTTTTTTTTTTCTCATCGCAACGATATTTCTCGAAATATTCACTGTTTTGTAAAAAATAGTTGATTTGGCTATGATTATGCACTCGACAACCTGGAACTTACTTGATTTTAGAGTGGCCGAAAAAAAAAAAACTGAAAAAACAATATTTGTTCGCTCAGCCCTGGTGATTACAACTGTGTTCAGCGTTTCTTGCAACTCGCCGTATTTCAAAAGTTATTAGCCGAAAACAGATTGGACAAACTGTACTGCACGGACCTATATAGTGTTCAGTTTAGTCCACGTAGTAGTAGTAGTCATAGTAGTAGTAGTAGTAGTAGTCAGTCAGTATAGTAGATAGTATAGTACAGTGGGGGTCCCTCAATAAGGCGGTCTGAGTAAGGCGGTATCCCGATATAAGGCGGTCGAAATCGCTCTTGGCACGACTGGAACCCGCAGTAAGGCGGTGACCGCCTTACTGCGGGATGGTCCCTCAATAGGGCGGTCTGCCGCCTTACTGAAGGCGGTCTAGGCCTCGACATCTGTACACAGACACCCTTCGCTTCAGCAGGACACCAGTACATACCAGCCCACCAGGGCACACCAGTACATACCAGCCTAACCCTAGCGCAGCAGAGTTGGGCTGCATGGTTCCGGTGTGGTGTTCCTGATCTTGTGACAGTAATACTGCACTGTTCTGGATTGGTGCACCTACAGCAGAAAGGTGTAGGCAGTAGGCGGTGCTAAGAGTAATTTCCAAGGGCATGTTAGGTAAGGTGCGTACTTAGGTATACCCGGGTAAAATACCCGGGTATGTACCTTACCTAACCACTTGGGTACGTTAGGTACGGACCCCGATACCTTACCTAAGTGTTAGGTACGTTAGGTACGGACCTCGATACCTTACCTAAGTTTTAGGTACGNTGTACGTAAATGTTCGACCAGCAGGTGGCAGCATGGTAAAACATAAAACGAGAGTTCGTATATATCTACGTGCACAATGTTTATTGTTATTAGTTTCCTTCTTCGTCTACACAATAAACGCTTTGTCCGCACTCCTCGGCTTTAGATGAAGATGCAGCAGTGCAGTTTGTTGCTTCTGTCTTTTTTGCTGCTGCAGCTGCTGCAGCTGCTGCAGCTGCTGCTGTGCATTATGTTGACGCTCTGCTGCTGGCGAGGTAACCTGTTTTTCTTGCGTCGCCTTTACTATATTAAGACCACTCCGTAGGAAAGCCTTATATACGTTTAGGATATTTATTTGGTGTTGGTTGTCTTTTGTACTACTTATTTCGACGTGCGGTTGATGTCGAAGCAGAAAAACAAAAATGAATGGTTATTCTAATCTTGCTATTAACCGCATTGTAGAGGCAACTACAGCAGTGTACTACTATATATCAAGTATGTATAGGCGTTTCGTCCCAGGGGGTGGCAGGGGGCGAAACATATAGCGTGGCAGCAGAAAGTTGTAGTTTAGTGTTACCTACCATTTCCCGGTACGTATTAATGCGTATAGTGTTTGGAGTTTTTCGACTCAGGTTACGTATATACGTAGGCGTTTGTGTACTCTTGATTATATTCGTATTGCGTCGTCGTTTAGTGTTTTCATATCATTCACGAGGTGGATTGAGGTTGAAGAAGAGTTGAATCGTTACTTGCGATTATGGAGTATTAGCACATGTATATCGCGCCCGTGTTGTGTCGGTTTTCTGGTTTAGCCTTTTTGGATTTTGCAGTCGACTAGAGAGAGAGACGAGTACTTTATGTTTTGTTAACTTGGCCGTGTATGCATGTGTACCGTGTATATACTGGGTGTAGTGAGCTTTGGTTTAGGAACCTACCAGGGAGAGCAGCGTCTTCTTGGTGAAGATTAATAATATTAATAACATATGCCTGTTATACTATGTTGAATCTATGACAATGTAGCAACAAACTGAGACTCACATCGCCCCCCAATGTTTGAACGCCTCCTACTGGAAAACCCATTAAAGGTTTCGAACATTTCAGAAGGGATACAGGTTTTCAAGCTATCTCTATTGGTGAAATGTGTTGTACTGTGGTAGTTGATGTATATGGTCCAACTGGTTCATCCTCAAATCATGCCGCTCCCTGCGTAGTGAAAACCACGGGCTTGTGCGAACATGATTGATTATTACTACAGAATCATTCATACACAAAACGATGTGTCAACTACCAGTGGTGTGCATATTTCTTCTCCACCTGCACGTTAGCGTGGTATCGAATAATATACTCAACGAAAACGAACCTTTTATAACGATGGTATACGGAACCACGTATATAACAAAGTAGGATTGTGATTTTTTTGCCCGGCGGCGCGTTTTCGCTCTCGCCCCTCGAGGCCGAACTCGCCGGCGCCGGGCTCGACCCGCGGGGGGTCGGCCGTGGAGCGCGCCACCCGGGCCTCGCCGTCGACCGCGGCCCGTGGCCCGCGCGGGGCGCTCGCGAAGCCGAAAAAATAGAGTCGGTTTCGCGGGGTACCCCGTCCCACTCGGCCGAGCCTACCAGGACAACGTGAAACCCGTGCTTCTTCTGTGAAAAACGCCCCGCCTTCGCCACAACCTGTACGTAGCCCTAGACATAACGGACGATCACGCTCCCTTCAGCCTTGATGGGTTTCGAAGAGGGCACATGCAGCAAGAGCACACGCGCAGGCCACAAGGAGGGCACCGATCGAACGACACGTCGAGCATACTTCGAACATCGTTCATACAACAGCAGCACAACGTGACCTCGTTGGGGCATATCGGTCATGTTTCAGCAGGGTGGCCTGATGTGTGTATCATGGCATACTGCTACAGCGCCAGGTCTGCGTGGATACTTACGTGCTTATCTCCCCGCGCAACACTGGTTTCCGTTCGCACACACTGCTGTACTCGTATACTACCTTTCAAAATACAAGCACGTACGTGTTGAAGTATACCAGGTATGTACGTATCATGCATACTCTTCGTACGTACCTGGTCGTGACACAGCAGCGAGAACAGCAGCAGTACTCGTGATCCTACGCTGCTGCTGCTTGCTGCTGTGTAGTATCGTACGTCTACACGCAGAAGAACGTGGGGCTCGCGTGCTGGCACAGCACATGTCTGTGGGTGCTCGAAACGATGGCACTCTTTCGTATATACGATGCCCGGAATTTTTCAAGTACCACTCTGTTCAGAAATGTAAAGTTCCAAACGTTCTTTGCCACATGTCCGGCCAGAATGATATGGCCACACGGGCGCAACACTCTGTTATGTACCTGTATGCTTGGTACATATCTACGGGCCAAAAACTATGATGCACCAACAATGGCAGCGGCAGTAGCACCAATATGACAGTGTTGCTGCTTGCTGTTTTGTTTGTGAGTTTGCAAAGACTCGGGTGTGCTCGTGAGCCAGGCGCTTGGGGCTCGCGTACCCTCTGGCTTCGTTCCCTCGTTCTTTACGAATTTCAAGTGTCTCTTCTGATACCATAACGGGTGTTTTTCATGGTGATCTGTTTTTTTTTTGTTGTTTTTGGTCAACTTGGGTGAACGGCGATTTGTTTCGTATCAAATCAAGCTAAACACGATAGCACGTATCATATCGAGATCACATATTATACAAGAATGTTTTTTAGATTTGGTGTACAGCAGATACGTACATCGTAGCATAGGAGTGTCTTGCTGCTGATTGCAGTAGGTACACGAAGTGCCGCCTGCTGCACAACTTGCTTTTACTACTACTGCTGTAATAACAAAACTGTTTGTTGCGTTTTTCTTTCCTACTGTACTGTAATAACTGTGCTTGGTGTAGGTAAATGTATATACGTATTGATTTTTTTTTCTTGCTGTGGTACTTCAGATTAGGGATGTACATCAACTCATAATCACGTGTTGATTATGATTATTTTTGGAGATTAATTTTAATCACGTGATGTGATTAATTCTTGTTGATTGTTGATTATAAATCAACTAGTCGTGATTAGTTGATTATAGAACATAATCATGATTAGTCGAATATTTTTGGATAAAAAAGGGGCGTTTTGTGATGTAACCGTAAAAAAATGTTCCTCCGGCGCACATTGCCACAAGTTAACTAATCAATGATTAGTTGATTATTGAAATTAATCATGTTAGTTGATTATTTTTGAAAAAAAAAGAGGCGTTTGGTGATGTAACCGTGAAACCCATCAATAATCAACCGATAATCATGAATATTAATCACATCATCGTGCAGTTGGTTGTGTTGATATTAATCAACTAATCATGATTAAATCAACACGATTTGGACAAATTAATCAACAATCAAATCAACCCTGAAAAAGAGTTGATGTACATCCCTACTTCAGATCAATCCTACGAGTATTGCGAAAACATACCAACCACAAACCGTGACAAAAAACAACTGGCACTTTCGCGAATTCTGATGGCATTGGTCACAAATTACAAATTATTGGCAGCTATTATTGCTGCTGTATGTATAGAGTGCGTAAACACGAAGCGTAGTGACTGCTGCAGTTGTACATTGTTTTTACCGCTGTTGTTGCTGCTGGATACTGGTCTGGTGTATTTACTGCTGATGCTCTACATAATGTTATGATATGCAGAAAATAAGATTGTGCATACAGCAAGCAACTACAGCAGCAGCAGTAACAGTAGAGCTGCTTGCTGTGTTGGCAATGCTCGATGTATGTTGAATACAGCACATATGCAATAGTATAGGAGGAGTTTCTTGCTGCTGCTTGCTGTAGGTACAAGAAGTGCCGCACTGTTTGCTTTTTCTACTGCTGTAAAACAAACCTATTTGTTGCGCTTTCCGCTCCTACTGTACTATAACTGTGCTGTAGACACATGTATATACATACGGTTTGCTTGCTGTGGTACTTTAAATAATAAGATCAACCACACGAGCATTGCGAAAACATACAAACCACGACCCGTGACAAAAACAACTGGCACGTTCGCGAATCCTGGCATTGTGCACAAATTACTACAGTACTCGTACGTACCATGTTTGCTGCTTCTTACAGTTACTGTACACAGGGCTTGCTGCACGTATACGTATACGCTGTTTTCTGTGGAACCCAAGTACTCTCATTCCTCACGAACACAAACAAATCATTAAATTGAGACGAAAAAAGCTGACACCTTCGCATATCTTGACCTTGTGTTTTTTTACAAACTTCAGCAATATCGACGTCACGTTTCGCGACAAAAGTCGTTGGGTTAGGAATCAGGTTGCGTTTTGTTAGGAAGAATACCTCAATTACGACTACCGCTATGATTGGCGAGTGACCGCTATTAATGACGAGTGATCGTTTTGTCCCTGTTGCATGCCAGCTTGCGTCACCCCACGGGGACCACCCCACTCCCCAAAGGGGAGCCTTGTATGTATAGTTATGTTTGTAACATTTTCGCACTTTTCGCAACTTTTCTCTTCGTGCGAGCACTTTTCGGCAAAACACCAAGTACACCGACACGGGACGCCCGGCCGGACACATTGGCCTAGGTTTGAGCACGATCCGAGCACTGTAGCTTGCGTGGCGGGCGCTCAAAGTTTTGTTTCGCGCGGGAGTGTATAAGACGATTTCCCTGGTTTTCTGCGTGAGGCCTTCTTTTGTACGTACGTGCCAGTAAACAATAATGTTCTGGTTTTAGTTTCTTGCCCTTTCCCGAGTTGGTCATGAGCACATAGGAGAGCAGACATACCAGTATACCACAGGTAGACAACACAGAACATGCAGAGAGCACAACGTTACAAGTCTGCCGCGCATAAGCGCCAGCAGGTACCACCGTGCGTGTGTGACACGCCCATGTGCACTGCTGTACTGCTGTGGCCACAGCTGTGATTATCGGAGCCTGCGGTCTATATTCCACCATCTACATTTCTGTTCTGCTGCTGCTGCTGTGTGTGTCAAATCCGAGTTCACTATGGCCGAAATAATAAGTACCGATTTGATTGAATTTGAGTACCTCAACTGTTCCCAATTTTTTTGTGTTTCTTCCCCGAATTTCACCGCAGGAATCCATCAGACAACATCAGACAACATAAAAAAACACAAACAACGTTACAACACCGCCTATTACACAAGCAGCAGCGGGCCATACCACACGGCGTGTGGCAGGTCCGCCGTGTACTGCTGTGGCTATCCATAGTTGCTTTATCAGAGTCTTGCATCTGTCATCAGTCATTACCAATTTCCACCTTTCTCTCGTCTCTGCCAGCTCTCTGCTGCTGTGCTGTGTGTATGTGCGGCGTGTTGTGCCTCTGGCCTCTGGCGTGTGCCGTAAAAAATAATGCATGGTATGATATGGTATATTTATTAATTTTTATCTTTGTATTTTTGGTCAAAAGGTCTCGGTGCCCGATTTTGTATCTATAGCCGTGAGTTCGACCCTCGGCGAGTTGTTCTTTTAACTATTTCCCCCCCTTTTTTTATTGTGTACAGTAGTACGTACTCAGACACCACAGACAACCGACAACACACGAGCACTGCAGTGCTACAACCACCTGACTACATGACGCTATACACGCCTGCCGTCCGCCAGCAGAGCAGGCAGCAAGATCACACGATTTCGGTAATTTCTCCGCGTTGTATTGCTGATGCGCGTCCCTATATATACTGTACTACGTATTAATAGTAGTTTTATTTTATTATCGGGCCCTGCCATCTGTAGAGCAGATTCGAGAAGGTCGGTACATGCATGCATGCTGCTACAGGTACAACATCACCACTGATTGCTGCTTCTGCTGTGCGCTTTTCGTGAGCAGTCGAAAGCACAGCAGGTCTACGATTGACAAGGTAAGGCGCTGCATATACATACCACTGGGTTATACATATATAACGAAGTTCATTAATGAGATAAAACAACCCCTGTCAACAATAAAGCAGCGCGATATCTATCCATCTCGTTAGGGGTTACCGGTTCACGGCGCACCTTCTATAGCCCCGCACACCAAAACCAAGGTATTTTCGACCCGCACGCAAAGAGCAAGTGACCTTCGATCCCCTCACTGAAAACCTTCAATTTTCGGCCCGCACACTAAAACCCAAGTCAAGTTGTGGACCTCCCGAACAAACACCAAGCCTATTTGGATCCCCGCACCAAGTCAAACTCGATCCCCGACACGAAATCAAGTAAATTTTGAACCCAACACTAAAATCAAGTCAAGTTCGATCCCAATTCTAAGCCCTAGACATTTTCAATGCCCTGACACCAAATCCAGGTGTTTTTCGGCCCTGACACAAAAAAACAGTCAACTTCCAGCAAGACTGGCCAGACACTAAAACCAATTCATGCTGTATACTAGGTTTTCAATTCGTTCTTGCGCCACTCCCCTAGGCACGTCCCGGAGGGGAACCTTGTAACATGATATATTCGTGAAACGAAGAACAAAACTTTCCAGGAAGAACAAGAGTTTAGGGAAGAGAAACGCCTCAAAGCAGGAGACCCGAGCTCCAAAGAGGAGAGAGTCAGATATATTGATGGACTGCTTGCAGTTTCTCACATAATATATCGCGTTCGGTATGGCTGCCCACTATAGATTCACACACTGTTGCAGAAGAATCGATTTTTTTTATGACTTCCTCGGCAACAAGGTATCTTTCACATGTTGCATCAAGGAACTGATCTCGTTGTTGGTAGCTCTTTTCGATTCTATAAATAGAAAGCGGGTAGAGCCATCCACACCTGTTTCAAGCACATCGGTACGGCTACCGACAATCGTTCGGGTCTCACAAGCCTCGAAAGAGGACACACCTACCCCTGTCCTCTGTAGCAGATGCGACAGACAGCGTCGTTCACAAAAACAAAGATCACGATATGAGCAAGCCTCACCGTTTATGTACGTATCTATATCTGTGTTTCTATGCACTGCTGCTGCTGTGCTGCAAGCAGAGCAGCAGCAAACAAACGGCCAACTATATACCCGTAGCCGCATGCGTGCATGCATGCACAAAACCATGCCCCGCTCCCTGAAGTACGATAGATAGTGTCAGATCCATCGCAGAGTGCCGCAAGCAGCTCATGTATACAACGTGAGCGGCCCGCATCGCGTGGTGCACACTGACTGCTGCTGCGTACATGAACGAACAATCAGTTGTAGGTACTCGGTATACGTAATCGAGGATGATGCCGTTCAGATATACCGTGATGTTTCTGTCTGCTGTGAACACAGGGTGTTCTCGAATTGTACACTTCCATGCGCAAGCTTTACGGATGCACGTCTTGTGGTGTACTACAACACTGCTGCTGTGGCTAGTTGCTGCTATGCTGCTGCTGCTGCTGCTGTAGCTGCTTTGCTGGTATTCGTGCTACTTCGCTGCCTGCTCTGCCGATGCGGTTGAATTTTCACCAGCGACATTATTCTCTTTGCAATAATTTGTTGTGTCGGGATTTCAGCACGCTCTGTCCGACGAAAGCAAACCCAACTCCGTCCACACTAAAAACGTGAATGGGCCTGCAGTCAATCAGGAGGTACAGGAACAGAGTGAAATGGTAGGTGCAGGCAAGCTGTATTTCGAGCTACATAGTACGTATAGCGAGTTGACCTGCAGGTCGAGTCACTCATCGGGTATTCGAAGATGGCTACGATCATTCGAAATTCAGATTCGATATCGTATGTCATGACTGAAAGTGTCACTCGAAGATTTAAGATCCATTCGGCATTTTCGTGATATCCTTGTTCTTTTTAAAACGTTTTGTTCTTCGTTTCACGAATATCATGTTAAAGTATACTATGGTGTACAAAACCATGTATAACTGACGATGGTATACAAAACCATGTAAAACGATGGTATACAAAACCATGTATAATTATCAATGGTATACACAACCATGTATACAATGGTATACAAAACCATGTATCAATGGTATACAAAACCATTCATATCGAACAATGATATGGTGCGTTAGACAATATTCAGGGTACTTTCAATTTTCTACGGTGTGTATAACGAACGATTGCTTGCAAGCTTGGTACACACTAACGAGAGGGAAAATAACGTACTGGACGACGATTTTGCCAGAAAATTGTGCATGCAGAGTGTGCAACAGACGAAACGAATGATTTGGTTGATCAACACCAATAACGGTAACAATATATATATATATCTGCATGACTCGACGACGGTGTGGATAAAAACGATAATGATGCAGAATGACGAACTGCTGGTGCATGGTAAACCCATAATGGCATGTCTCCTTGGTTGAAAAGGCAC